>JACEGR010001835.1:0-149752 GCA_014170235.1 Listronotus bonariensis | reverse complement strand
AAAACAAGTTTTGAAAGCAAGTAACAATAAGAAGATTGGTCGGTATTTACTATTTGGTCGAAGATACTAAAATAAATATAAAGAGTTTAAAATTCAAAGGTCACTAATTGTTACATAAATATATTAAGCACCTCAACATTCGGAGGTCGTTTCATGCTGTATCAATTGGTCACGAATTAATCATGATTGGTCATTAGGTCACAGTAATTTAGCACCTTAATACTAAAGTTGGGAGCTCCATCCCACGCCATATCAATTGGTCACAAATTGGTTTTGATTGGTCAATGAAATGCAGTAGGTGGTCAGAGGTAAAATGGACTCTAGAAAAGTTGTTTTAAAATTATTACATGTTTATAAAAATAGGTAGCACTTTAATATTAACATTTAGTTCCCATTCAATGCTATATAAATTGGTCACGAATTGGTCACGATTGGTCAGTCGGTCACAGTGATTGGTCAGAGGTTTAATAGAATATACAAGGGTGGTTTTAAATTGTTTTTTAAAAAAAGTAGCACTTCAAGATTAACATTCAGAGCTTATTTAATGGTTAAGAAATTGGTTACGAATTGGTCACGATTAGTCAGTAGGTCACAACGATTGGTCAGTGGTTATAGAGAATTTACAGGAATGGTTTAAAATTGTTAAAGCATATGTGGCACTTTAATGTAAAAACTTAGAGCTCATTTAATGCTATATAAATTGGTCACGGTTATTTTTTTTTGTAAAAAAATATATACAAAATCGGCTAAATGAATTGGGTGACTAATAGTACTTGTTTGGTTTTTGCATTACTGTCCGATATACCCATAAAAATAGCTGATAGGATATGTGGCGCCTCAATATGAACACTCAGAGCCCATTCTATGCTACAAAACTTGGTCGGTAGGTCACTGAGATCAACTGACCAATGGTGACCAATTCATGACCAACTTATTTAGCATTGAATGAGCTCGAAATGTTGATATTGAGGTGCCTAATATACATATGTATGTAGCAGTTAGTGAGCCGCGCTCGTTGCTGCTCCGGTGGGGTCGACAGCGTCGATCACCGGAGTTAAGCATTGAGAAGCGCGGTTATAACTTGCATGGGCGACCACCTGCGGGCGGCGCAACACGGCGTTCTGTTCGGGTGTCAGCGGACGGACCGATCAGCAACCATCCAAGTTATGAAATGAATGGCGTGTGAATGGGAGGGAGTAGACTCAAGGCACAATAAGCCTCTAGGTTGCAGCGCACGACCTGGGGAGGCGGTGGTCGGACTTGGGTAGAAAGACCCGAAAGGACGAAATAAAAAGCAATTAGTGACCTTGAAATTTTATACTCTTTGTATTTATTTCAGTATCTTTGACCAAATATTAAATACCTATAACCAATTCTCTAATTATTATTAGTTTCTTATTTTTTTTTAATTTTGGGCCTCTCAACAAATTTTCTCGTCATTGCCTCCTTTTTTGAGAGACAATTATTCTCTTTATAACTATGCACTTTTGAATTTATTAATTTTTTAAAAATTGCATGTACTAACTTTTTGTGAAAATAATACTAAAACTGTATAAATTCCCTTTCAATTTCTAAGTCATCCAAATTCATTATTATTAATAATTTTCAAAAATTTCAAATAAATGTATTCGCAAACTTTCCTTTTATATTTTAAATTAAGTGACACATGAATTAAAAGAAATAATGACGAACTCAAAGGTAACTAGACTTTTAGTTTAGTTTATGTCGCGTTTGTTGTTATATTGAATAAATTTATATCGATACCGTAATTCGCAAATCGGCTAACTCCATTTTTCTTTAAAACCAAAGGTAGTTACTTGGACTATTATAAAATATAAACCTAAAAGAATTTTTATGGTTTCTTTATTTAAAATAACCCCAAAAACATTATTCTACTTAAAAAATGTTAAAAAGCCCTATTGAAAATTATTTTCATATTATTTTTTTAATATTTTTGTCTCTGCTATAAAATTTTGTGAATATGAAGTTAGCCGATTTGCGAAATACGGTATCGATATTCAAATATATAGTAGTCGGCATGAAAACACTAACCTAAAGTGTGAAAAAAAGCGTAGAAGATTTAAAAAATTACTTTTTATGTACTGTACTAAAATGGAATAGACTATGATTTAGCAATGAAAACGCCACGCGTTCATCAGTTCTGACTCACTTTCAAGTTTTTCCCCTTTTTGTTGCACGCAAACTATTTAAACGACACGACTGGAAAGAAATAGTTAATTGCGTCTTTACTTCTATGACGCCTCTGGCTTTTTCTTAGCTGAATTCTACTTTACTTTATCTTTATGTTGACGATTAAAAAAACGGTATTTTTTTTATCGATCGTGGAAAAAAGTTTATCAAAAAAGATATAAGAAAGTTCTTTCATGGAAATTTACTAGGAAATGCAAATTGTTCATAAATTTATCTCTAAAATTAAAATTACTTTTAACTGTAATAATTAATTATTCACGTAAGAAATGATAAAATACCCACTTACTCACTCGCCTATTAATGAATTTATTATTTCGAAATTGCTACTCTTGCAAACATATTTTCATAAATTTAAATGCAGTATATTTTTGTAAAGTCCGTTTATATCAGAAGTATCACAAGCTCTAGTGTCAACTAGTTTGACAAACGAGATGTTACGAAGACATAACAGCAACTAAAGATGTTTTTAAACCATTTAAATGCCAGTAACCTCAAGTACTAATGTACAATTTTGTTTTATTTAAATAGTGAAGTCAATTTCTTTTAACGCGAAACATAGGGTTTTATATGGTAAATATTTAAACTTCTTTTATAAATATGCCTTCTAAACCAATATTAAAGATTCTTGAAATTAGTGAAATTTTAAACCTTAGAAATCCATTACAGCACACTTCGTGCAAAATTATATAAAGGATGGTTAATTATTATCATCAAAAATAAATTTAGAAGAATTTTTTAAAAGGTCAAACGAGATCGTTGTGTACGTTTATTTTCTGGCTAGTTCATAAGGTTACTTGGTCAATAACCCACTAATAAAATTTATTTTTTAAAATCAAAACATTAAAGTAATTAATCTTTAATAAAACTACAATTACAGGGTATTAGGGAAATAATGTTCGTAGCTATATGTGATTTCTTGCACTATTAGAAACAAATATGTTTAAATATTAATCGCTTTCGAAAAAATTAAGTCATAAATAATTAAATTTTCCAAAACATTTGGCAACGTAGCAATACAACAGGGGTACGAGCGCACGAGGACCGCCACTGATTCATCGAATTGTTTACGTCGGTATAATATTTGTTAAAAATTATGTCTTGAATTACTGAATAATTTTACGCAATTTTTGTGGCTAATTTTTTGTTATTTAACAACGTTTTCAGTACATTACATTTATTTAAAAGAAATGACAGGACTTAACGATATGTGGCGATACACACCACCAATATCCATGCTTATCAGTCACTTATTTAAAACGATGCGATGCACCAAAAAGAAAAAACACAACATGCGTAAATCACATAAAGTAACAGTTAAATGTATTAGTAATCACAATACTTCTTGTACTCTGTGTCGAATCCTCGTCAATTAAATTCAGAATTTGTTCTGTGGTTTCCAATTCAACTTTATGATGTTTTTCCGCGATTGTTTAAAACATGCACTACCCTGCCTGTATTTAGAAGTTTTTGGGAGTCTTCTACAAATATTCTTCTAGCTGGTAGACTTTGATCAGGAAAACGTTCTTCGTAAATGCGTCTAGCTTCTTCAGAATTGCAATTGGCCTTGCCGTAAATAAAAGCATATCGTGATACTCGCGTACCAAAAATATCTCTTTCGTATCAAAATGCACGCGCTGATTCAGTAATACATACTAAAAATAAAATGTGATTTCAATTCAGGTAAACTTTACTTGCATTAATGTATGCAAGAAACTGTCAAAAAAATTTTCCGACGTAGGTATTTATTTTTTTGCCTACCGACACCATGTCCCAACGTTGCCAATTGTGTGAAGGATTTTGTTTGTTTTTCTTCAAAAAATTGTATTTAATAAGGTAGAAAAGTATTTTTTAGAAACAGTTCTTTATTTAATAGGATGTATTGATTTATTTTACGCTATTAGGCATATGATATTAAATAATTGGGGTGAAAAATTAATTGATTTTTTAACTAAAGAAAATAGGTTCAGCCGTTTTTTCTATGGCTAATTTTTGGACATATGTTATAAAGCACTTTTTTGCTTTAAATAATGCAAGAAATTACCTCTTAAAGTTCAGAACATTCTTTCCTTAACACCCTGTAGACTGCTATGCAAAATCTCCCTTAATACAAAATCGAGCTAATTCACTTGGCCGCATTGGCAAGGTTACAAATCCAGCCTTAAATCATCGTGATCCGCAAGCCAAGATAAAAAAAAGCAAAGGCAGTGTATACTTGTGGTGTTATCATTAAACAGACGGATTAAAACTAACGGTAAATTAATACGCCATTGTTGTTACAATAAAACAAGCAAAAACCAATAAAGGTTAAATGAAATGGAAAATATGAGTAAAGAGTTATGGTGATGGGCATAGTAAGGAGCAAAGAACTGAAAGTTTTAAATTTAATGCAATTTACATCTGATTTTGCCGCCAGGTTAGACGCCGTAAACGCTCGTTTGTAACGAGATTGTCGAACGATAATAAAGTTCGCTTTTGCTAAGTTTTCCGTTTAAGTGTTTGTGCAGAAAGAAAGTCCATTGGCGTTCTGGTAAGTGTTGTCTCAACAATGACAGCCGCAATAATCTAGTAATAATCTCTATCAGATAGGGATGCGACATTAAAGCCATATATCGATGATGAACATCGATGACGACATCGAAAGTCGAATATCGATGGCAACGAGACATCAAAGAACTAACATCGATGTTTCATAAACATTGATGATCGATGGTCCAATAATTAAAAAAGTAAAACCATAGGCTTTTAAACTAAATATATATATTTTTTTAATATTTACCCTGAACGCATAATCTGGTTCTCAAACTAATAATTTCCTAACCTTCTTACCGACACCGACGACGTCGGCAAATAATACAAATTAACTAATAAAAAATATAAACTTAAATGGCTTTACTACATTTTTACCGTAGCCAAATAGCAGCGACCGACGCGTTATCTTTCAAACGCAAGGCATTACTACAAAAAATCACTGTTAGACGCCTTCTTGTTTTGTAGAACCTTTTAACTTTTCCCAGGGCCAGTAATAAAATGGAGTTCATGATAAGAGCACTGGTAAAACCTTTTAGGGTGTTACCGCCGCTTTAACCCAGCCAGTCAATGTCAAAAGTTTTAGGTGTCGGACTGGGCGAATGCGACACTTATTTTGATGGACAAGTTTACCACAATGTTTTACATGCAATTATTTAAACATTTTGCTAAAAATGGTAAGGGTTATAGTAATAAAACCATAAGACGGGATACGAAACTGTAACCCTTACATTTTTGGCACAATGTTTTAAAATTGCATAAAAACATTGTGGTAAACTTGTCCGACAAAAAAGTGACGCGTTTGCCCAGTCCGACACCCGAAACATATGACATTGACAGGCTGAGTTAACGCGCCGCTTCCTTATATGGCGGAATGTATATTTGTGGTAGACTCGCCAAAAGGAACCCCCTAAAAAGGTTTAAAAAGTGGTATTATCATGAAGTGAATTTCATTACTTGCCCAGGGACTATTAGTCGGTTAAATAAAGATGGTAATTTAATTATTTTATAACTAATAATTAATAATTTAACAAAACCTAACTGCATAACATTTGACCAAAGAATACAAATCCATAGAACCCCACAAGTGAGATTTCAGCATACCCTAAAATTTTAGTACCTAGCTTGACCACCAGAAAGCGAAAGTTGGCACCGGACCAAGCAGAAAAATTGATCGATGCAAATGTCGAGTTTCTATTAGTCGATTGGTTGAGGTTCTATGGATTTGGATTCCTTGATTTGACTTTTGAGACAGTAGTGTTTACCTGATCGACATTTTATGTTTTTTAGGTATCTACTACGTGTCCTAATAATTAATAATACGAATTACCAGATACTTCTGTCTTTGTGGACTGTTAAAAAAACAACTAGGACTGTTAACAAAGCAACCACATGTGGTTTATATTGTGAGCAAAAAAATGTCATGTATGAACCTACTTGACAAACAAACCGTGTATGTTCAAGATTTGTTGAGATTCGCTGTGTCACAAGCTGTGTGTTGGTTTATGTACCATGAAATTATTTAATAAGAAAGCCGTTTTGTTTACCAAGAAATATATTACACACTTACTTCGTAAAAAAGCACCATAAAATTGGTGAAAAATAGGGCTTTATATGCTAAATTGAGAATGCGAAATAAGGATGCTTTACGGATTACCTCGATTTTTAAAAACAAGCTGCCCCCAATCCTTAATATGACGTTACCTAGAAATTTTTTTCTTGTAAGTGAAACATAATACTGCCACCACATACACAGGATTATTTTTAAGTTGGTACTTTCCTTTTAACACTGTATAAAATGCAAGAAAATTATATTTTCTTTTTAATAATAATTATGTCCGAAAATAATTTCTTTTTCTCTTTCTTTCTTTCCTACTACTCCAGATGTCTGCACAAAATTTGGTACACTTTTTTGACCATTATATTACATTTTTGCTGTCAAAGTTCATGGCGTTCAAACAAGATTTGTATTGATTTTTTTAAAGAAAAATATAGTACGCCACTACTGTTTCTTCGAATCAATATATTATTTTTGAATAATAATTTACTTTGGGGTAATCGGGGAAAAATCGCTAAAATCTGATATGGTATTTTATTTCTAAGGTTTTTTGCTGTTTAATAGCTTCCTAAGAGCAAACACTTATATAAAATTGTAATAATATATTTGACCTTACTTTAATAGAAATTAAATAAGTTAGTTAAGTTATCTCTCCTTCCTTCTCTAAGGATGCGTTTCAGTGACTAACTTTTTATAGCAGATCAAGAGCTTCAAGCCCTGGAGCGTGACGCGCAAAAATTTTTGTCACTGGAAAGCTACCCATAACGCAGGTGGGACTCGACAAGGGCAAAATAAGAACTTTGAGCAGTAAGGTAACCCAGTTCACGTGCAATTACCCTCAAAGCAAAACAGCGTCTAGACAGCGTGCTACACAAGTTGGTGACGTGTTGTTCAAATTTTAGTTTTTTGTCAATATGCAACTTTAAGAATCTATTCACCTCGCTGCTCTCCACTAACATAGATTCCAAGTACACCTTGTTAATAGTGCATTTAAAAAATATAGGTTTAGTTTTAAAAATATTCAGGGTTAAGTAGTTAGCATCGCACCACCATTCTTTATTAATTATATTTTCTAAAACTTCCGGATTTTCAGCATGCCATAGTATTGTGGCGTCATCGCGTTTTATGAATTTCTACTACGCTACAACACCCTACCGTGCTGAAATTGCAGGAGGATTTAATGGGAGTTTTTATTTTAGAACACTGTAAAAATACTACTACGCGCCAGCACAAACATCGCGTAGGAATTCATAAAGTAGAACGCACAAATCAGCCCTATAATCGCTACACATGTTGTAACCCGGGATGTTTTAAGTACAAGCAAATTTGTTTTTATATTTGGAATTCATACTGCATGGCAACAGGAGACGCTTCGCCCCCACCCTAAAACTTTTTACTTTACCGCCTTATTGCATTTAATTGAATCATACGGTTGTTTTCCTTTAGTTTTATGTGAATTTTAAACGGTTTATAACCTAAAAGTAGTGTGTCAATGTTTGTTTTTAAATTAAAAGTTTTCAGTATGACTTTTTAATTTAATTTTCCTTTTTGAAATGGCGCTCAGCTGTTAGTTTGACATTTATATCTGTCATTTCCTGTCTAAAATTTGGTTTATGTTGTCTCACTAAAGTTTTCAAATTTTCATGAAAAATACCAAACAATTCAAAAGTTAGGAGATGAGGTCCTGAATTTAGACAAGCACTGTATAATGTTTTGTCAGATTTTTTGGCTTTGCTAACATCATTTTGTAATACCTCGTATGAAATTTAAATTAAAAGTTAAAATATTTATTAGCTTAATAAATAATAAATTTAATAAATACTTGCTGTATAACCCAGGGCCGTATTAACTGTTTGAGGCGCCCTAGGGCTAGAATTCCCTGAGCGCCTATTTTCCATCAAAAAATTTTTGAAGAGCAAAAAGAAAGGGTCCTTTCCTCCGTAGCGCCTATTTTAAGTACCAGGCGCCTTACTTCATCACCCGAAACAAAAAAATTTGATGACCAAAAAAAAAAAAATCCACAGTCAACCTAAACTTTTTAAAAACTCCCCTGTCTGGCGCCTATTTTTTCATGGCGCCCTAGGCTGTAGCCTAGTCACGGCCTTGGTATAACCATAGTCAAAAGACAAAACAAATAAAAAAATAATAGCTTAATAGCTAGCCAATAAAAATGTACATTACAGAACTAAAAGTTTAATTTTAATATTTTTAAAAATAAAATTGTCTTTTAAATGAAACCGAATATGTAATAACAAAATTCCCAAAAAGAACTCATAAACTATGACTGGTTATGTATTAATTATCTTACTGTATTTGAGCTGTTTGATTCACTTTGACTGATTCGTAATGCTTTTGGACACAAATCTTTTGTTAAACTGTATTCATTCATATATCGTTCTGACTTAAGGACTTCGATTATATTGCCTCCAATAAATCTTCCTACCGGCCGGCAGGGCCGGAGTAGACTTTTACTTTTACATTGAGAAGCAATTGAAATATTGATAGATAGATATAAATTGTCTAAAAATATGTAAAAATGTGTAAAGAGGTATGTAGTTAGTATTTCTAAACATAATTTTGGGTACTAGGTAACTTTTATTACAATTTGAATTTTTAAGGAAATAATATGAATAATATGGTTACCTACCTAATTAAGTAAAGGTATAATGAAAACTACTTGGCCTTTTGTGTAATTTGATAAATAGGTAAAGGTAGGTACCTTAAAAATAAATTTCGGTAGGCAAAAATCAATTGTAATAAAAAAAAAGGTATACCTTAATTACCTATACCTACCTGAATTTTTTCAAAAGGAGTTTGGGTATATTTATGCCCTTAGAACAGTAAATGGCTTAGTATTTTCCAAAATGTGGCGAACGTGGAGTGAATCTGACGATGAAGCAAGCGACAACGAGCAGCAAGCAAGTAGTACAGCAAGCAGCAAGAGAAAGCATCTTTCTGTTGATGCTAAAGAAATTGTAAAGAATGTATATTCAACTTTAAGAAACGATGTTTCCATACAAGCAGCTTTGGAAGAAACGTGCAGGTTAACGAAAATACCAAAGTCTACCATACGCGATATTGTTAAAAAACCGATAGTCATGAGAAAGAAAAGATGCGATTCTGGTACTGCCACAAAACTTGATGTAAGTGATAAAGACCTAATTCGACGAAAAATCTATAAAATGTATGAAGAGCAAAATATACCAACATTGGACACCTTAATGAAGAGACTAGAAATGGACGAAAGTGGCATACAGTGTGGCAGAACAACATTGTGGAAGACTGTGAAAAACTAGGATTCAAATTTAAGAAGATCGACAAAAAACAAGTGCTGATGGAATCGCAACGACTACGGAAATGGAGATTAGAATATCTTACGAAAATAGATATGTATAGAAGTCAAGGAAGGTCGATTATTTACTTGGATGAAACGTGGTACGATACCCATGACACGCCATCAAAAGGTTGGGACGATTCAAGTGGTAAATGTAACACAAAAGCACCATCCAACAGAGGTAAGCGGATAACAATTATACATGCGGGATCAAAAGACGGATGGGTTCCAAATGCTTTATCACTGAGTGCAAAAAATATAAAAGACTCTTCTCTTGACTACCATGACGACACAACTGCACATTTATTTGAAGACTGGTTTAAAAATAAGTTAATTCCCAATATTCCCCCTCAAAGTGTTATTGTTATGGATAACGCTAGCTATCATAGTAGGCAATTAAACAAACACCCTTGTTCGAGTGACACCAAAGCAATTATTCAAGAATTTATGCACGCCAATGATATTTATTTTCATGAAAATTATTCAAAAAACAATTACTTGAAGTATTAAAATGTTTTAATATAGAGAAAAAATATGTTTGTGATGAGTTTGCAAATAGCATGGGACATTCAGTTTTAAGGCTTCCACCATATCACTGCATTTTTAACCCTATAGAACATATTTGGCATCAATTGAAATCGCAAGTTAGACGAAACAACAGTTCACCGACTTTAAATAGTTTTGTATTAGGCATTATCACCAGGGAAATAGATAAAATACCAGTAAATAGTTGGAGCAACAGCGTAGATCACGTAATTAAAGTTGAACAATCATATACCACACTTTCAAGTAATGTTAAGGAGTTAATTATACAGTTAGGGGATGATAGTGATAGTGACACTGATTTAATTGAATAGGTCCTAATAATAATTATAAGTTGTAATATTTTTAGATACTTTTCATTTTATATTGTATATTGTATTTTTAAAAGCTTTTTATTTATTTATTTTTTTAAATGACTAAGTAGGTAGTATCCCTAGGTATATTTTATAAATTTTGTTCCTATTAATAATAAAATATGTGATTATCAATGTGTTTCTATTTTTAATTTCCTATAAAAAGTAAATTCCACCCTGTTCCGTTCAAATATTATAGCAGGTTAACACCTGGCTAAAGAGCCTGCCGACAATAGGGGACAAAAGGGTCGTTTATTGGCCTCTAGAAGTCAGAACGAAATATGTCTGAATGTGCTTTACCAGGTTAAATTTCATTCGTAATAAAATTATGCGTTTGCATGCTTTTAAATTTCTTTCAAACTGTAGCACAAAATTTACGTATGGTTTAGAGTGGTTAAGGGAGGTGATACTGTTCGTATTTGCTACTGCGTTTCAACTCCATAAAGGCGCTGACACGCAGTAGGAATTCACAAACCGCTTATGCATTTGCATGCTTTTAAATTCCTCCCAGACTGCAGCACCAAACTCATGTAGGGTTTAAAGAGGTAAATAAAGGTGATACTGTTCGTATTTGCTACTGCGTTTTAACTCCATGAAAGTGCTGACACGCAGTAGGAATTCATAAAAGGCGGCGTCATCAGCAAACATAGTAAATTTTCAGTAAATTATTGGCCGATATACTTTAAAAAATAGCTAAGACCATATAATTCCATAAATAATAATTTGAAAATCATAGCTTTGATTCCTAAAAACATTTTTTCAACCTGTGCCTTGGACAGTGTAGATTTATTATTTATAGTTTTGAAGTAAGATAAATTTTAATTAATTAATTTTAATTAAATAACAGGGAGCATATCTACAGCAAAATTAAAATATTCAACGCAGACAAATAATTATTATTTCAAACATTTTTGCATTACTTTACTACATGTTTACTAATTTGTTTTATGGTAAGGAAGTGCCGCTTTGTAGTAATGATTAATTTAACTTTTATGTCTTAATAAAACAATCATTACAAGATAAAAATCTACTAAATAATACACTTTTAAATATACTATTTTAAATCTTGCCCAAGCGTGAGTTAAGTTAAAGACTTAGGAAAATAACGACTATTAAAGAAAAATACAAACTAATAAGATGCTTGTATACTGTAATGGAACAAAACGTGATTTGAAACTAACAGTTAAAAAAACAGAGGCGTAGGTTCACTCGTTAAATTGAAAACCCAAATAAGTATATAATTTCTTTTCTAATTCAGAGTTTAAATTCTTACAGTTTAAACCTGAATTATATATTTTTTAAATTCTTCCGTTTACTTTTTTTAATTATAATTGTTTATGCCGGGTGGTGCATTGCCAGACTGGCCCTTGAAAATCCCATTGCATGTAAATTTTTATACTTTTATACAGGGTGTTTCCTAATGGCGGTAAGAAAATTTAAGGGCGTATTCCTTAGCCAGTTCTATGAAAAAAGTCCATATAAAGAAAAGTCCGGAAATGCTTGGTTTCTAAGATACAAGGTGTTAAACGTTAAAAAGAAAATCGGTTTTTTAATACTATCCTAAACATGCCCTATTCTATTTTAATAAAATTTGGCTGTGGTATTTGTTGAAATAAGTAGTTAATTTAGCCCTAAACCAATTTAAATTAGTGAGACCAGCGGCGGCGTGGGACGCCTCTGGTAACTAAAATTATTGTCAAAAAAGTACGCCATAAATTTTTTGCAACCTTTATATTTTTTCCGAATAAAACACCTAAAATCCAATTATTTTGTTTTTTTATATTTTTACGTAGCTTGCTTAGTTTTCCAGACAAAAATCCTCTAAACTACATTATTCTGGACCATACAGAAAATATAAGGGCATTTTTTTGTTTTTAAAATTAAGTGTGATAACTTCTTATTAGCAATTATATAACAATAACAAATAATACTTAATTAAATAACGTTTTTGCTGACAAACAATTTTTAGAAATTTGTAAGTTTTTTAAAAATTTTACACCCCATATCTTAAAAACAAAAGAGTTGGGGATCCATGTTTATATTACTTTTTTCAGAAAAATGGCTTAGGAATACGCCCTTACATTTTCTAACCTCAATTAGGAAACACCCCGGTTATTGACTTCCCTAGGAATTTTGCAACAAAATTGTTCATACCATTTTGAAGACGTTGATAAGATAAGCTTACATGCCAAATGTCGTTATTTTCTAGAAAGTCAATTAAATGATATTTACGAAAAACTATTTGGAAAATTTAAAAAATAGTAACTTTTTTCAATACGGTATGTATCAGGTATATATAGGTTATAATATATTTTTTCCTTAAATAATTTTAAATTGGCTTATTAATAAATGCCGAAATTTAGTGTGTAAGGTTCTCTAATCAATGCCTTTAAAATAGTCTACTACAAATGTGTTGTAAAATCAATATTTAAGGGTGTCAAAACTAACATGGGATTTTCTACGGCTAGTCACGTGATGAACTACCCGGTATACTAGTATTTTATTGCATTTCGCTTATTTTTACTAAGGATCTATTAATAACGCGCCTTTTTAACGGTACATAATTTCTTAACATTTTGTTTAAGGAAGTCATTTTCACAAAAAAACAGGCTTCCTCAATATATCTTTCACTTATTCGTACTACAAAAGGCCTAATTAACCCGTTAGGATAAAAACATTCCGCCAGTTTGATTCGATAATACTTTGTCATCGTATGCAATTTATAAGATTAAGTGATATTCTATTCAATACTTAATCATGTGATTATGTTTCCGTTTAGCACTGCATTTAAACAATCCCGATATTTTGATTAAAGGAAATCCTATGCGTTAAATTACCTAATATATTAAAGATCACTTCCTGTTATTTATTCGCGAATCCAATTACAAACACAAAATATAAAATTATTGACATTTTTTTTCAAATTAATTTCAGTCATTTAAATTATTTCAGCAGCTTCGTTATACAGGGTGCTTTCAAAATTGAGCCATTTATTTTAACAGCTTTTAGAACTCGTCAAAAGAAGTTGATATACCAAAAATCTCCTATACAGAATCAGCCAGTCAATCATGCGAATGCTGGCATGTAAACATTTCGGATTGGGTGACTAATAGTGCTTGTTTTGTTACTGCATTACTGTCCGATATACCTCTAAAATAGCCGATAAGATATAAAAAGTTGCATAATAAGAGAGAAGAGAGTTAGTTTACATTATTAAAAATTGTTAAAAAAAACATTATCAAGTTAAATATATACCGTTTAAAAAAAACTGCTAAAAATTGTCCCCTATTAATTTGATTAGGCAAAGTCTTGTTCGGCGAATCCACAATTCTTTGCAGCCCCCAAAATAAAATTCTGGTGTCCACGAATAACATTACAAGCAATTTTAATTTAAAAACGTTACAACGTTTCTGTGTACTGAATTCCGGACCACTACCGTGTAAAAATCTTAGCGTTTTTAGTTTACTAGTAATCGTTTATCTAAATTTGGTATTTATTTTTGAAATAAATTAACAATAATGTAAACAACCGATCTTATGCAACTTTTATATAGGTGATTTTTTGGCATATAAACTTTTTTTCACCAGTTCTACACGCTGTTAAACTAAATGATTTATCTTTTAAAACACCCTGTATTACGTGCATTCCAATTAAAACGAGCCACCCCGTAAAATATAATTCTCTTCTTTGTACACTGCAGTTAGTGGGTTTAAATTTAGTGTTCAGGGCTATCCTCACCCCACAAAGTAAACGTCAAAAAGTTCAAAATGAAAAGAGAGTCAAGTGATACTTTATCTTAAAGGGTTTTAAATTCCCTTTTAAATGTTCAATAGTTTTTTAAAATCGGTTCAGTAGTTTCCGAGAAAATTCACCCTAAATAACAGGGGTCTCTAGCGATAGGTGACCCCTATAACTTTTTTATCGTTTAAAATATTAAAATAAAATTTGGTATGATAGGTATTATACCTTTAATGTTCATTGTTTCATTACTTCAGTTGTTTTTATTACTTCCGGTTTGGCCGGAAACGGCCTTAAAGTTCTTGTTTTAAATAAAACATCTGATACATTTTTGCTAGTTTGAGAACAATAACACTGCATTGTCATTCATGGTTCTAAAAATTAAAAATACGTAGGGTGTTCAGTAAGTTTTGAGATACTTTGTAACTAAATGGTACAGGAAAGTAACATTGATGTTTTTTGTTTGTACATGTCATGACATGTCGTAGTCCTACATAGTTATTAGTAAATTATCAGTTTTGCGCCAGTTCGTGTGCAGCGATTTTAGCGCAATGGTGTCGTGGACGACTATCAAGTGCCTTGCCATTTTGAAATACAACTTTTCACGTGGGTTATCACAAGAACAGTGTTTAGAAGAAATAAAGCCTATACTTGGTGATGACTGTCCATCCCCTGCGACCATATACAGATGGTATAAACAATTTCAGCGGGGCTCATTTTCGCTTGAAGACGCCTTACGCTCAGGTCGACCGTGTGAAGTAGTTACCCCAGAAAACATATCTGCCGTCCAAAAGCTATAGAAACAAACCGACGAATTACCTATCGACAGTTAGAAGAGACATTGAACATTAGTTTAGCAACATTACACACGATCATACATGAGCACTTGGGTTTTAGAAAAATTTGTACTCTTTGGGTTCCACACTAGTTTACTCCCGAGCAGCAGACACAAAGAGTGAATTGGTGTAAAAAATTGATGTCCTCATTCTAGGAGGGTAAATCTAAAGACAGTGTCGATCGCCACGGGAGATGAAACTTATCTTTATTATTACGACGTCCCAACTAAACAACAGAATAAGATATGGGTTCTCGAAGGTGAATAAACTCCGACCGAAGTTCGCAAATCAATATTTGTAAAAAAACATGATAGTTGTTTTCTTTGGTTCAAGAGGAATAATTTAACGTGTTGTGCTCCGAGAACAGAAGACCGTAAATGCTCTCTGGTACACTACAGTATGCCTTTCAAAACTTATAGAAAAGTTAAGAGTGATTCGAACAAACTCGAAACTCGCTAGCTGGTCCCTTCATTATGACAATGCCCCACCTCATCGAGCTGAACTTACCAGTCAATTTTTGACAGATGCAGGCTTGAGACTTTTGGAACATCCGCTTTATACCCCCAACTTGGCGCCGTGTGACTTTAGGTTGTTTCCTTTGGTTAAGAGCCAACTGAAAGGACAAAAGTTTAAAACTGAAGACGCGCTACTGGAGGCCTGGGATAAAATATGCGCTGAAATTTCAAAGGAAAAGTGGAAAGCTATTTTCAGAGACTGGTTTGTTAGAATGAAAAAGTATATTCAATGTGGTGGAAATTTTTTGTAAAAATCAAATAAATGTACGTATATCTCAAAACTTTTCGAACACCCTACGTATTTACAGGTTACATGTTAAAAAGTGTAAAATGCAGTGTCCATGTTTTTATATAAAAAAAACAAGTTTTAAAAATCCGTCCTAAAAATATTTGTGCTATATTTTAAAACACCATGTATTAAACCCAACAGTAGGCTGGTTATTTAGCTTTCCACTTTCAGTCCAGTCATCTCTTAAAAACGACCTTTCCGCAGAAATTTTTCCAACTCTGAATACCTCAGGCAATGATTTATAAATAACATAAATTTCCATGTTCAAATATACAATGCTTACGGGCTTGTAAAGCGCTGTAAGGAATTTTCTATTTCTTATAGTAAGTGTTTTTCACCACAATAAAACATATTTATTTAAAGGCTTTTATTGAAACCATGGTGGCCATTTACAAGAAAAAAAACAACAGTAGCTTCCGTAATAAAATAAAACTTAGAATAAGACGGAAAAGAATCTTGATGTTACGGATTTTAATAATTATAAATATATTGTTCCACGTGACAATAAAATATATCGTGAAGGTTTGAGCCCTTAATATTAATAGTAAAAGGTCTATCTTTGCGACTAAGAGTTTTTTGTCAACAATCTTTTTTTCATGCAAAACTTGCAAATTGTTGATCTGAACAATTTTAAAGAGAATAAAATGCCCTACAAACAAGCTTTCCTCGTCAATTGTCAAATAAGCTGTTTCCATGTATTTGGACTTTACATTGAACTATTTTTTCAATTTTGTTTTTTGAGTTTGGATTATTGTTACTAGTATAAATCTCAATATTTCAATAAATCCAATACATATATTTAAAGGAAATTTGATGCGCTACAGAACATTTTTAATAAATTTACCCCTTTATATGTTTATTTGACGTTGAAGTTGGATCCAAAAGTATAGAATTTTTAACCAAATAAACTCCTTCGGCATAATCTACTAAATAAAAATACCCGTTAAAAAAGACCAATAGAACGATTAACGGTAGTAGGGAGAGCAGGGTCTTATTGTGAAAGTAATAATACGACATTTTTCGATTGTTCCTTTGACTTCCGTAAGTTGTGGGTAATCATTTTATTGCAAGAGATATTCTTATCTTTAAGGGTTTATTTTATTAGTAGATCATGCCGACATAGCATAAAAAGTTTAAACAGACTATAATTTGTAGATTTTTTTTGCGTCGAATAGCTTTTGAAGGACTGAGTAAATTTATTTAAAAATGTTAAGAGACCTTTTTGTATCGCATCAAATTTCCTTTAAAAATGTGTATTGGATTTTTTTTTAATATTTATAATAAAGTAACAAAGTCAAGAAAAAAATAAAAAAAACTTAACTGTTTAAAGCCCAATTACATGGAAACGGCTTATTTGTACGACCATTTTCGATGAAAACCTTTTTGCAGGAAATTTAGATTTCTTTAAGAATGTGTATTGGTAAAATTTTTTTAAATCAATAATTTGCGAAAGGTTTGCATAAAAAGATTGTACTCAAACTCTTTAGTCGCGTAGATAGACCTCATAATATTAATATTAAAGAATCAAAATTTCATGTTTTTTTTTCTGTCATCTTAAACAATATTTTTAATATATTAAAATATAAAATAAAATAGTCGAGCTTTTTGGTCCAGTCTAACTGTACATCTTAATAAGAATACAAAAAACTAATTATGGACGGTGGCATGTGCTTTTCTTTGGCTTGTTTCTTGTAAGAATATGAGAATTAATTCGCACATGAAATACGGTTTGGTATGGTAGTACGGTATAGATATAATGTCGGTGTTATTTTAAATTGCCATAACAAGAATAGCTATCTCGCGGTTCCCATGGTTGCGGTGACACAGTCTTAAAAATTTCATGGCATTTTTTATCTAATTACTTTTTCTTTGCAAAAACCACATAAAACAATGCGGTAAAAACAGTTTAACCACAAGTAAGATTTTTAAGAACTAATAGTGCATTTTTTGAGAGCGTTCGTGTTGGTATTTAAGTAAAATAAATGATTTAAGGTCTGGCCACACATAACCGCACCGAGCCCGGATTAAAAATGATAGAGGAAAGTGGGGCAGATTAATTCGAAAAATTCAGAAGCACCTTCCGTGCCCTCAAAAATATGAAAAGCATTTTTATCAAGCCGGGTCTGTTGCTTTAGGTATGTACATATATCTTCTTGTTTAAATAAAACCGATTTTTCTACTTATTTCTGTTCCTTTTACCCAAACATTAAATGTAGTATTTTAGGTTAAACTGTGTTTCCTTATTTGTAAAGGTTTATTTTACGATCAGGTGTATAAAGCTTAGTATCTACTCATATGACTGCAATTTTATTAAATACAAACTTTTGCTTTAGGTTTTTGGAAACTAAGTTTCTAAATATGCTTTTTAAATTGTACTACCCTATCTTTCAAATACATTTATTTTTCGTCCGTAACCCTGAATATACATACTGAGTTAGTAAAAAGTACGGCAACTCTTAAATATCTTTAAAACCGCTAAAGCTACATTAACCAAATTTGGTATAGTAATATCGGCACCGTTGCCAGATTTTCTTGTTTTGTGCTACACTATCATTTCCGTTTTTTTTTAAATGGAATGCCCCATTTATTTTCATTGCAAAACAATACGCAGGCTATATTTAATAAGTTTACAAATTTTTAAAATTTTATTTTTACTAGCTGCTAAGATAAGACAACACCACATTTTAGGTAAAAAGTTCAGATGCGCTCAAATATCTCTAAAACCACTTAAGCTGCGTTTACAAATTTGGCATTTAAGGGTTTCTAGGTAAGTAGAGTTGAACAGTGATACTGTCATTGTTGCCAGATTTTTCTTCTTCTCTTCTCTTCTCAAAATGGCGTTGGCTGCCTTTTCGGCGCCGTTCACCAGCTCATTATGTAACGACCACAGGCGGCGAGCTCCTAGACTCCCTGATAGTCGTTTAGTTTTCTTATGTAAGTTATCTTGAACTTCTGAACATGCATAAATTGCGACTATCTACTGCCAGCGGCTGCTACTGGTATCGCGCATAACCGTCACTTTCATTCCTGACGCATTTCCGCAGGCGTGCGCACCTCCTCGACCATACGGGGACACCATGTGTTCAACACCAAAACGTAAAAACTTCAGGCTTTGGGAATCTTCACTCACAGCGCTTAGCCCCAGAAGAAAGAAGCCCCAATTTAGCGTGAATCTTTTCTCGATCCCCAAGGATACAGCCACGCTCGTACGATGCCTTCAATCGCCTACCCGGAAGGTCTATGTAGACCTCTACGTCAACATGAACCGCACTACTCGAAGATCGCGGAAAGAGTCCTGCCAGATTTTTCAGTCGCTTTACGATTTTTTTGATAATAATAAAGCACTAAATTTCAAAACGACAACGTAATGTCACGCTAACTGGTATTTTTATTGTTGTTCATAAATATGAGGCGATAATAATGTAACAATTTTTAAAAATATATTAGCATCTAACTAGCAAACGGGTTAACCGAAAAATCTAAAGTTTTTACAATGGACGTAGATTTGCATGCTCTTCAATAAACTTGTACAACACGTGCGGAGAAAGATAGAGTTTGGGACAAAATTAATATCTTTTTGTGGGTATTTCAAAAGATGATTTTTTTAAAGAATACAGTGTTTCTACGTAAATTGGCGTCATATATGGGAGGGAAACATTTTTTATTATAAATTTTACGTAAAAGTAATTCTTTCCAAGTTCTGTATGGTCCAAAACCTAAAATACAATCATCAGATATCAAATTGTGTCAGTCATCTACGAGGTTTGGTTAAAAATGTAATTTTTGCTTTTGGGAAATAAACAAAATTGCACATTTAAAAGTAATTTTTAAATCTAAGCAATTTTCCTTTATAAAAATTTGCGATATTAGCAAAAATACAGGTACTTTACTCTTAAGCAAAAATTAAATTTTTGGCCAAACCTCGTAAAATGACTGACACAATTTGATATCTAATGATTGTAATTTAGGTTTTGGACCATGCAGAACTTTTATAAAGAGTTTTTTTTTCGTAAAATAATAATAAAAAGTATTTCATAAAGGTAACAAATTAATAAAAATTGCATGCATTACATTTTAGAACGTTTAAAGCTTTAACATATTTTTCTCGGTATTTTCTATATGTTAATTCTAAGTGCATATGGTGTTACAGTGTTTTAAAGAACATTTTTGGTCAAATTATACATCTAAAAATACAAAATCATGATAATGGTAATCATTGACCAGGATATTCTCCGTTTCCATGATACAGGGTGTTTAATCTATTGCATCTTAAATACTTTTTTCCATTTTTTGAAGTACCATGGTACACTCAAATATATTATAAAAGGTTAAAATAACGTATACAAATATGTTTTATAAAGATCTTAAATCAGGAACGTTCGTGCCGTCAAGTATTTATGTTAAGCAAAAAAACCTAGGAGCTACTGGATATTAAAAAAGTAAAGTAGTTTTTAAGAGCCAGATTAATTTTGGTTAACCTTAAAAGGACTCTAAAAGGCCTTGCAGGGTCCAGGTTCTGACACACTGTTTGTTAAATAAAAATTAGTTTATTTATAAGTGCTTTATTTTAAATAAATTGGATTTGTAGTAATTTTTCAGAAATCATTTTCTTAAAATAACGTAAAAATGAAATGCTAAAAAATACGGTTTTTTTCTGTTGGTTAGTTTAAATATGATTTTTAATGATACACTTCATGAGCCAAAACTTATATACTACTTTAACAGGTTTTTGATAAATGCAAAATAAAGTTATAGGGACAAAAAATACATAACACCCGGTATCGTAAAAATGGAACATTTCTGTACTCATGTTTTTTTTTTGTACAATTTTAGGTGCATAAACTTCCCTTAATTTATTAATAGTATTCTGTAACACCCTGTATAAAGATAGTAGCTAATACTTTCGGGTTTGAGATTCGAATAATTTTTGGTGCTAGATAATTGACTGCAAACTGCAAAGTAAAGCCAGTTCTTTTGGTTTATGTTTCAGGAAATCTTTAACCCCCTTCCCCCTTTTTGTTTGCTCTTTTGAAAGTACATTTCCTTCCGGCTTCATTGTTTCCAATTTTTTTATTTAGAATCTTGATATAACTTAAGGAAATTTGATAAAATGTCGTTTTTACAAAGTATTGTTCGGCTTGTAGCAATAAAATTATTAAATTTTTTTAAAAACGTTGCTTCTCTTTTTGAATTTTGTGAAACGATAATCATTTATGCAGTAAATACTTATTTTTAATCGTTAAAACTTGCTGTACAAAAAATGCATAGTGCCCTTAGTAAAAAAGGTTATATGTTCATTTTTTTATATAATATAATCAGTGCATATCTTTCTAACTAACATTCTAGCCAAAAAATACTTTGAAGACGTAACCACAAAACTAATTTAAACAATAGGTGTTTTGAGGACTAATAGCGGCGTTTGTCAAGCTTAAAATAAATATCTTGGTTTATATATATTTTTTGTGCATTTTTACCAATCGAATTAAAAAAATATGTTTAGTTATTGGTAACCCCGTTTTCTATCGATAATTTCACATCAATAAAAATAAATAATGTCACACATAGTTTTTGATTTTTGTCCCCAGGAGTTCGCACTGTGCGTCGTACAACTTGCATGGATTCGACCGTCGAAATGATAATCGCATAATCTGTGGCGCTGTCGTTCATCAAGTTGTACAACAGATTGGATAAGTACATTTACACAGCAAAGTGGGTAGTTTTCTATATTATCATGTGGCATAATAAAAAGTCCATGATTTTTGGATTAATATTTTTTGGTCACTTTGTAGATAAACCTTTGACTGATTTATAAAAAAAAATCTCATTTTTGTGCCAAAATAATTAGAAATTAAGGTACTATTTGCTAAGCCATAAATACCAATTAATTAAATACAATGTTCGGATTTATAATAGATTTTCAAATCATAATTGCAATCAGCCATTATTCAATAAAAAGTAGAACAAACCATCTCAAGGTAGTGATTTTGGTTTCAATTTCAATAGGTTACCTCGTGAGAATGGCCCATTTATTTTCATCTGTCTAATGAAGCGATTAAGAATCTGGCATTAGTAAAATTAACAACACAATAGATTCGTGGGACCCTGTATTTTATAGAAACTACCATGATTATTTGTGGTAAAACATTGCATTGTCTATCAACTCACTGATTCTAAAGGTTTGACCACACATAACTGCAACGAGCCGCAGGCGTGGGTCTCGCTGGTGAAATGTAGGGGGTGCAAAAAGTTTTGTGTTTAATAAAATTGCATTAATATGAGTCTGGTATATTGCGCTTTAAATTACACCTAATCGTAAAATAAACCATCACAAATAAGGTAACAGTTTTATCTATACTACACTCAAAGTTTGGATAAAACGGAACAGAGATAAACAGGACAATCTGTTTTATTTAAACAAGAAGGTATTTTTGAGGGCATGAAAAGTGCTTTTAAATTTTTCCTCTATCATCGTGAACCCAGGCTGGGTGCGACCTTGGTGCGGTTATGTGTGGTCAGACTTTAAAAGTGCTAAACTTAATGTTTGTAAATGGTTGACACCTTTTTCACGATCTTAAAAAATCAACTAAATAAAGGTCAAGTAACCATAAACTCTTTTGGTTTATGTGTCACAAAATTTAAAAAGTGTCAGTTTAGGGATTGTAGAAAGTTGCGGCAACTTTGCAATTTTGGTATACGGTTTTTTTAGGTGTTGATCACGAATCTGAGATATCTGGGTTTTAATGATATCTATCATCAAAGTTAAAAATCTATCTAACTTTATTTTTACTATATTCGGCCTTCTTTTGGCATGAAATTCTTGATATAACAATAAATTGGCACACAATATTTTATAAACGCCTTAAAAAAAAACTGTTTTTTTTTAATGTACACGTTTTTTTATTAAATTACAAATCTTTTTCCCCTAAACGCTGCAAACATGCATACACAAAATACACGTTCAGTAAACAGAAACGCAACAAGGCTTGGAAAGGAGAAGCTCTATCGCGAATGCCGGCATGTAAACATTTCGGATAGGATGACTAATCGATCTCGCTTTGTGGTTGCTTTTTATTTAAAGTAAAGTTTTTAATAAATATAAAATAGACATAAAATCGATTTAAAAAAATGTTTTAAAAAGGTTTTTTGATGTAAAATTAAATATTTTTGAATCAATTTGGTGTTACCTTAAAAATTTTGTGCAAAAAAGGGCAAACATAGAGAAATTTAGGTTAGAGTGATTTTCAACTTTGATGACAAAACGTTCCCGAAAACAAATCAGATTTGCGATTAGCGCACCAAAAAAACCCCGTATACGAAAATTGGTCAAAATCGGAGGTGCCACAGCTTCCTAGGCAATTACCAATATTAATAACAATAATTAATTTGGATGATTTAGAAATTAAAATTATATAATTTATAAGGCCGTAGAAACATAAATGGAACACATGCATAAAGTGTCTATTTTTGCCTAATTTCTACATTCGCCTGACGGCTCGTGCTGTCAAAACTCGCAATCGTAAAAAAATATGTTACATACATTTATATTTTGTTAACAGAACAATTTTCGTCCTGCAGTACAGAGTTGGGTAATATTTAAATACACGGTATTCTAAATCCTATTCAGAATTCATTTGACTGGTATTCGAATAGTAGTCGAATACATCTGTGTGTTTGGTGTTCGGTATTGGACTGAATACTTTTTTGGTCAGTTTTCGGGACTCTAGATTGTCAATACCGTTTTAAAATTATATTATTAGTATTCGAATATTTGCTTTGTATTCATACTTCGCTATTAGAATCCTGGTATTCAAATACAGTTTTTAAGTATTTGAATACTGGCCTTGAGTTGATATTTCCTCATTCAGGTCCTGTATTTAAATTCTAGTATTGAAATCCCGGCGTTTGTATCCAGTTTTTTAATAAAAAAAAAAACAAAAACTAAGACATAATTTTTTATTTTAGGACTTTTTTTGGTCTTCAAAGAGTATTCATGAATACTAAATCCTGGTATTTAAATACAGAGGTATTCGAATATTTTTTTCCGTATTTGAATACTTTTTATAATACGGTATTCAAGATTTGTATTCGAATACAGGATTTTAGTATTCGACCGAACTCCGCTTCAGGGGCGGTCATAGGGGAAGGATGTCGCATCCAAGGGGGCATGCCCCCCTTAGATGCGACATCCTTTTTTATTTTATTGTATTTCATACATGTCTAATGGCAAATATCGGCATTTATTGAGGGTTCCCCCAAGGTTGGTCCGAAGGGTGAGGCTGATGATGGAATTGAAGAGTAAGGACCTTTTGAAAAACATGTGAAGAAGGTATTGTGTAATTTTACAAAAAGAATGAAAGGTGAAAACAATAAAAAGAGGTCAGAGGACCTTTTTTGCCCTTCAAAAAATTGGGACCTCCTTTAAAAATTTTTGTTTTTTGCCACCTCACACAGTTCTCCTCGGCCCATGGCCCCCCTTAGAAAGTCGATATGACCGCCCCGGCTCCGCTCTGGTACAAATATATTTTTTGCTTGTTTGATAGCCGCACTGTGCTGTAGGTGGTTAATAGATTTATCTATACATATTACTTAGGCTTTACACAAGTCTTCGTGGGTTGTTTTAAAAGATTAAAAAGAAACAAGTTGCTCTTTGATTGATGAAAGCTTAGTTTTATTTATTTTGTATTTTAATAAATAAAGAACTTATATTGATGCATCGATAGCATGCCGGAAACATTTTTGCTAAATGACTTTTACTTAGATGTTTACCGTTGAAATGAAAGGAAGCGTCAATAATAATTATATTAAGATGGAAGCAGTGCCGTACATGGTCAAAAATTAAGTAAATACCAATTGTCGTCGCAGGGAACGTCCATTTATCAGGTAATGTTTGGTTTTTATTAAATTTTTAACACTCCCTCTCCCCTAGTAATACTTTAGGAGGTTTTAAACTACCTACCCCTTTAATACAAAATATATTATTGTTATTTATTTACAGTATTATCTTTAAATAAAATAAAGTATATTCTAATTTTATTCTAAAAAATAAAGAACCGTCATGAAAATATTTAAATAGACATTAAATTGGCAAATTTATAGAACTAGCATAAAAAAATACATCCTACTTATACATAAATATATTTAATTAACATTATCCTCGAAACACGTATGAGCCACACGAAGCTTTAATACAATTTTTTGCACAGAATAAATTTCAGCTACACTATTGCCATACTTTATAAGATCCGCATGCGCATAGAAATGCTAATTTTGTAACCAACTGAATGAATCGATTAGTATACCCTAGAAAAAAAAATTCGTGTGCTTTAAAGGAGGATGGTTAACACGTGCTCAAAAAGGTACATTTTTATACGTTTTTAGATGACATAGTCAAAATTTATTAATTAAACTCAATGACGCATTTAAATATAGCATTGGTAGAATATTGTGTAAATTCTTAAAAATAAGGTAATAGAGCACTTATTTCAAAAAACATCACGAAAAAAGGTGATTTGTGGTGGCCATCATACCTCGGTGCAGTACTTTTAAAATTATGACGGCCACCGAATTTGCATGGCATTCCCATTTTAAAAAATATTTCGAAAGGGTGCTCATCAAAATCCTTGACATTTAGAGTTTTCATTGGTATGACAATAAATGCAGACGTTGCGCATGTATTATCGTACCAAATATAAAGTGACTACACGTCCCGATTTCGGCGGGGCGTTTGTCCCGCGTCCCGCCAATTTGACAAATGTCCCGATTTTTTGAAAAAAGTCCCGATTTGAGGCGGGATGGGTTTTCCCGCGGAGGTAAGGACCTTGGGGTATGGGTATTTTAAAAAGTAAGAACCTTTTTTTTGCTCTTCAAAAAAATGTTGGGAAAAGAAGTAAAAACTACGAAAAAACCTTCATCTTCATTCACTTGTCCTGATTTTAATAATTGAAAATGTGATCACTTTAACCAAATATCACGTACAACAATTGTATAGGTTAGAAAGGGGGACGGACTTTATAACCCTAAATGTATATCCTTTTACAGTTCATCTGAAGAATACCCTAACTTCCTATTGTCCTCATTGGTTTCTTCATCACTAGAACGTCTAGACTGTGAAACCTCCTGCTTATTACTTAACTTAGGGCGTGATTCTTAAACTTTTTCTTGTAAATTAAAAAACTGCATACAAATAGAGCATAAACCTGCATTTGAAGGTGCAATTTTAACTTTTACTTACTTTCGTTGCTTTTACACATTATTTCTGTAACACGAATGCACGTTATGTTCTTTACACGTCAATTTTTACAAATTATTACACGGTTTATGGTGTTGTTGCGATATTTTACACTTGTGAGATGAAAGGGCATAACGCTTATCATAATGACGAGGATCTTTACATAATTTCTGTGTAGCATATTCCTACTTAGAACATTAATAAATTATCTATCATTATGGAACTTAGATTTTAACAGCATATGTTTTTTGTTTGTATATGCGGGATATATTCATTGAAAACTGCTTATAATAGACAGATTTAAACATAAAATTAATAATATCATGGCGAGTTAAGAAAATTTGTTTGGCTTAAAGGAGGAATCCGAGCTTTTTCAAAACTGCTGTGTCTGTACAGGATGGCGCCTTTTCGTTGATCTTGCAGGGTATAGCGAAAACTAAAAGAGATAGAACAAATCTGATTGCGCAATCTCGATTTTAATTTTTGAAACAAACTCAATGGGAAAAGTAAATAATTGGTAACTTGATTCGTTTTGGAGATACAGTGTTAAAATTTTGACCTTTTGGCCAGGCACTTGTAACTCGCTTGATATTGGAGATATATATTTTTTTAATAAGCACAATAACGGGCGACACAATTGACGGATTAATTTTAACTTTTTAGAGAACATACTTGAATATATGAGCATTTAAAAATGCAAAAACATATTTTTTAATCGCAAGTGGCTATAGCCACTTAAATAAAGTTTATAACTGAATATTCTAATTTAGGTTTTTATTGCCTAATCCTACTCTACTCGATTTAATCATAAAAAAATCTCCCAGCGACTGCACAAGGTGAAGAATGCAAAGAAAATAACGATGCATATATATATTTTAATAAATAGAAAAATATATAGCATGAAGATCAAAGAATTTCTTATAGGGAAAAATCACTTTCTTGATCGTTGTATCAAGGTTTATTGATTTCAGATCACCGATCATAGATTAGTGATCGAACCGATATGGAACATATGAAATGGCTGAGATTCACCTGTCAGACATAACAATGGATAACTGATTATCTTTTCGAATCATAAAAAGCGTTTACATGTCTTGAAATGGGGGATGAATTTATTTACATTGCATCGCGAAGATTTAAACGATGGAAAGATACGAATTGTATAAAAAAGCAATAAAATCAATTACTGAGAATAACAATCCCTTGTATAAAGCTAAAAAAATGCGATCAATAGGCAAAAAGAAATAACCACCATAAAAGGCAGAGTTACTCACAGGTCTGGTTATTTTTTATTATCTAAAAGGTGAGATCCAAATATACGGTATATTATTTTACATAATTATAATAAAATATCAGATTTATCGCCAATTTCCCTTAAACTTTTTTAAAGTACTTTTAAATTACCTCACGACTGAGAACAAAGGCGTTGCTAGAATTTTTAAATTATTTTATCTAAAAACTGAGCCATAGGACCTTCACCAAATATACAGGGTGTTACAAAATGTTGTTAAGAAAATTTAAGGACAGATTCTACATCAGAAAATATGAATAACACTTCATATAAACATGAGGCCGCAAATGCATTGTTTTTGAGATACAGGGTGTTACACTTGTAAAAAATGTTTTTTTCTTAAATATCCTTTGCCCAATTTTGTTTTAGTTGGGCAATGTTATTAATGGCATAAAAGGAATAATTTATCACTCATCTAATGTCATTTAATAAGTCCAGTGGCGTCTCGAGCGGCAACTAAAAGAATGTTTGATCAAATTGTCGACAAATCTTAAATTTTGCAAAAATATCTGCCCTTTTCTTATAATTAAAGGCGTATTGTAAGTCTTGCATAAAAAATGTAGAGTAAAAAAATTTTAACTGGCTACAGTTTTTGACAAATATAGAAAATTTTGTAAAATTTAAGGATCTGTCAACAAAAATTGATCAAATTTACGATACATATAAATGATTTGCGAAACTCTGATTTTTTTTTCAAAATTCCAAATTTTTTATTTTACCAAAGTGTTCTTTAGGCCAATATCATCTGGTATATGTATATTTGGTGTGGGCACCATGTCTCACTTTTTATGTAAAAAAATTCAATTACTCCGTTAACTAAGAGTCTTTCTGGAAGTCTTTGTTAGAAAGCCCGGTAATGTCAAAACGTTGTTATTTCATCAAAATATATTTTGTCAAAAACTAACAACTCAGAAGTATGTCTAGACGTGTAATCGTGATGGAAGTGGAAAAAATTTACCAAAAATGATATCGTCTTACTTTTTGGGCTATAAAATGGATTGACAAGTCGCAACTTGTTGGATATGGATATTTAATCATTAGGCTTCCAAATTTGATATTTCATATCAATGTAGCATCAGTAGTTGTTGCTGCTAAAATATGATTTACCATTTTTTCGATCACACCACGTACTTCACTGCAGACAAGTTAAATATTAATAGATATTTATAAAAACGCAATTGTTTTTATATTATCTATCCTCAAAAGCGTTAATTGTACAATAAACTTTACTACTGGTATTGTCGACTTAATAAATTGATAGCGTTTACGATTAATTCTCGTCACGTACGTAGTTGTTAAAGCTGTCAAATTTTATGATGTATTGAAAATGCAATAAATTACTTAATCTTACATAAAACATAATTGCTTACTTCCTTAAAAAGGCAGTAATTTTAGCAAAACGATTAAGAAGGTAAATTAGTATTTAAGTTTGATTTAATAAATCAGGGCCATTTCGGTGGTTCCCTAGTTGGAAAAGGATTAATATGAGTAGGAGATCGCGCACGCTCACGCACTTTTACTTCCCCTACACGGTTTTTGAGAGAGAATTCCACAAACATTGAGGCAGGAAATACTTCTTCTGGTGGAATGTTGTCACGTGCACAAAATGGTATAGGTTAGTGATACCCTCTTTACCCAAGTCCTTTCTAAATCTAAACAGAAACTGCTGTGTGACCTATTAAGAACTTTTGGATATTGTATGCATGTAATACACCGGAAGACTTTCATAATGCCATGCCAACCATGCGTGGTTTAATTAGTTGCTTTAGTTTAGGAACAATAAAGGTGCAGTAGAAAAATGGCTAAAAAGGGCTTAGAAAGAGAATGTTAAAAAAGTGACTAAACCATGAATATGTTGACGTTCTGTCAAGAAGAGTTTGCGCAGATGATCGTAAACACTGCAGCAGATGTGAAGAACAAGAAAATTGTGATGAATTGCACTGCTGAAAAACACGCATTCAGTTTTTTCAGGAATAAGACCTGGCCAAAAATAACGAAAACAATGAAATATTGGGGATATTGGCAAGAGACAGCATGTTTGTGTTTGTGGTAATAATCTAAACAGGGCTTTTGTCCCCCACTCAAATACTGCTTAAAGCTTTGTTAAAGACATATTTATATAATCCTGAGCTTGTCTTCTAAATTAAGCTTGAAAACTTGCTTAAAAACTTACTATTAGAGTAAAGGGTTGCATGACCGGAAAAATTATAGATGGAATTAATGGTAGAAAAAAAATTGATGTGAAATAGAAGCAAAGTGGGAGTCGGTATTGTACCAAGGCTCATATTTTGCTTAATGACTATCCTATGCCTACCTTACATGAGATAGGGTTCACTAAGCCAAGTGAAGGTAGAGTTTAAACGCTGTTAGGTAAACACCGCTACGTCATACTTTGATAGCATCAAAATGCCCTAAATACACATCTCATCGACTACAGAAACCCTATATCTACAATTTGCGCTCGCTAGTTATTCTGTGCTAAAGTTAAGCGATGTCTATGGTAAAAAATACATGGCCAGTCATTGCTTTTGTATATAAACATTTGGTTGTTGATGACGTAGCTGTGTTGAAATTACAGCGTTCGTACTGTAGCTATAACGTCACTCAGGTGAGACAGGTACCTAAATTTGACAAGTTCGGCAGTATTTTACCAAAGCTGCCGTTTGGACATATTGAAGAGTATATTAAATGCGATCAAAAATATTGGCAGACGATTTAGCAGGTTGTAATTTCGTGCCAGACAGGGTGATTTTTTTGTAATTTTCAAAAAGTCCGTCACGAAATTTAAACCAGCTAAATCGTCTGCCAATATTTTTCTTGGTCGCATTAAATATAGTTTTCAATGTATCCGAAGGGCAGCTTTGGTAGAATACTGCCAAACTTGTTCAAATTTAGGTAGGTACCTGTATTACCTGAATACAGCCGCGAATCTAGGGGTGGCAAACGGGGGTGTCTCGCCCCCGGTGATACCTCCAAGGGGCGGCAGAATCGCAAACTTAAATATGACCGACCTTGTTTTTGCGATCTAGATTTATGATACCTAGGGCGGAAAGGCGACAAGTGATGGAAAGTGGGTGCGATTAGAAAAGTACCTTTCAATCAAATCGCATTCGATTTTTTTACTCTTCAGCTTTTATTTCGGATAGCAGAGGGCGCCAAATGATGAAAAGCGGGAACCTTTTTTGTCTTAACTTTTTATTTGCCGAAAAGGGCGGCAGACGACAATTTTTGCTCCTCCCCCTAAAAAATGAAGATCCGGGGCTGCCTGATTGACATCATAGCTACCTCACTCAGCTTAGTGTAAAGTGTAAGGTAGGTATAAGAAAGTAATTGAGCAAAATATGAGCTTTGGCAGCAAAATATGACACTGGCTCTTAAACTATTAGGTGAAAAACTGTAGGAAAAACTTTTCTTCGAATTGCATTACGCCAGATGTAGTCAAAGAGTTTAGACATAGCAAGAGTAAAGATCTACATACTTAGGATTCCCAAAGAACCCAAGGAATTTACACACAAACAAATCTGCTGCGCTGTGCGTTTTTTTTTATGAAATGCATATTCTTTCTTTTATTTCTGAACAATATTGCACCAAGAATACGGGGTAAGAAAGATGAGAGTTATTATTTTATATGATATTTAAACATAAATCGTCACTGTTAACCAAAAGAAAACAAAAGTCCAGTAAATACAGGTAATAAAATAACTATTTGTCTTCAGACTGAGTAATTAGTAAATTCCACAACGCCTGTGGTATTACGAAAGGCAATATCTCTCCATTACCGATGTAACTTGGCTGTATTTTAAAGCTTCGAGGCAACAACACGATGATCTATAAAAGCGCCGGGCATTCAACGATGCGTCGTGACTGTTCGTCCTTGACACTGAGTAGGATTTGCAAAATTATAAAATGCGCATGCTCCTTTGGGGAGCAACACATGCAATGTCGGTTCAGTACCGGGTCATGCAGACAGACAACTTCGTGCGTATTACCCTAGGTCAAAAGTGGTAACTATCGATTTGCGGATATACCGAAGGTTGAGTTTTGCACTTTTTTAAACTAGCATTCTTTATTTTTTTAAATCGGAATAACCTTATTTACCCTTAAGTAGGCGCGTGGGGGTCATATATACCCCCAACGGTAAAGATCCAATAATCACTTTTCCTTTGAGTTTTTAAAGTATATTTGTCAGTTGAGAGCTTTATCTTTCAATGTATGATGACACAGGTCCACAAAGTAAAATAAGTGCTCTGTGCTGGGTATCGAACAAAGATTTTCCGACATATTTTTTGCCACTGAACACGAACCTAAAGTCAAAACTAGAGGTCAAACTGCAAAAACCTAATTGCGGGGGCCAAGGGGCACTAGCATTTTTTTATTATTAAAAGGGAGTTATGTAGCACCTTATTTTAAAGACCCTTTGATACTCTATTTACCGCCACTTTATTTTTGAAAATCAGCCAAACCGTTCCAGACTTACAACAATTTTAAATTTGGCTTAAATAATATACAAACAGTGCGGTTTTAATGGTATTGGCTTGTAAGTCTGGAACGAACGGCTGGGGGTTTCCAAAAATAAACTTGGGTTAAATAGAGTATCAAAGGGTCTTTAAAATGAGGTGCTACATAACCCCCTTTCAATAAAAAAAATGCTAGTGCTCCCTTGGCCCCGGCATTTCTTTATTTGCAGTTTGACCTCTAGTTTTGACTTCAGATTCGTGTTTAGCTATAAAAATATGTCACAAAATCTTTGTCTAATACCCAGCACATACCAGTTTTTTGTTGGCCTTTGTAATTAAATGAAAAAGTGTCCAGGAAAAAATACTCCTATTAAAATATTTAAATGTAATTTTAATTGAAGTCACTGCAACTATTTTTTCAAAAGCTGATTATGGGACGGCAATGCGAGAAAGGCATAAAACTGAATTTTATTATTTATGAGTACACTTCATACTTTGTCTAAGTTAACAAAAATTAATTAAAATAAATTATTTTAACCCAAAAATGGATATCGTAGTTAGACCCTTATTATTAAAATAAAAAATCTTCATAATTTTATTTATTAGCAAAATTTGAGGTTCTTACCCCTTTTTAAAGTTATTTTAAATAGGTCAGTATCATTATTTCCTCAACATTACACCATTACAGCAATATCAGATGCTACTCTTATGCATTTCTTTAGAGTAAATCTGAAGAAGCCCTAAACTTCCTAATTCGACCTCATTTTTATTCTAGGAGTATCTAAACTCTGGAATCTGTTTAAATCTTTTAATCTTGTAATAATAAACTACCTCCTTCTTCACGTAAGACACCCACGGTACTTCAGTACTTAGGATTTAAGCCTTTGTGGGCTGCCTTAAGATTTAAAAAATATGTCAATTCGAAGCATCTGATTTACATACTTTTTGTCGGCTTAAAATAACTGTAGTCTTACTTTTATCAGTGAAAGATTATACAAAAACCTATCAACGCACGCCAAATTAAAACGCGAATCTATGTCGTACATACACAATCTAACTCAGCATCTCTGCATGCAGAATTTTACAGAACAACAATAATTATTACTGCAATTTCAAACATATGTTATGCCAAGAATATCTCTATTAAATCTATATAAGTGGGACAGTTCTTTAGACTACAATTATTAATAACACCCGAAGAGCTACTTATACCGCTTTAAATGGTGTTGGCGCAATTATTTATAGTCTCAGTCTTGACCTACCCTACACAAGGTTTCACGGTGCAAAAGTACACACCCACTAAACTACGTGCATATGGGAATCTAATGAGCTATACTTAGGGCAATCATTTTAATCCTCAGTTAACTTGCAATGTTCCTGCGGGTTAAGTTAAACTAAACTAATAACAGAGTAGCTATAGTCTTTCAATCGTCGAATTGAATAACACGTAGGTACCTTCTTTCATAACAACAGACCATTATTTTTTTAATGCATTTATTTGCGTCCTTTGGTTCGCTATAAAGTTTTTCGGGACGGGATCGCTGCAGAAGCAGAAATATTAAGCCGCGTATACACTTAAGCACGAATCCGAATGAGCATGACCCGAACGACTGCTCTTCTGTTCGGTATGAAAATTAAAATCAGTACAGGCACAAATAAGCATCCTGTTCGCGACCGTTCCAGTTATTCGAATTTTCCCATTTAAAAATGGCAGATATGCAACTAGCCAGTGCGAGTTTCATAGTTTTATACAATTTAAAAAGAAAGAGTCGCAGTTGGACATCGCCGTTGATTGTAAGCAGCAGAAAGCAGAAAACCAGACGATAAATTTCTTTTTAATTTATCTATGTTAACATGACTTTTATTAGCTATTTTCCGCCATGCATCTGCTTTTTTAATATTATTAACAATATTGTGGATGGCGGAGATTCCACAATATTTCCCTTTTCTGGTAATAACCAACAATTTCTAAACACTTTTTCTGTATCCATTCCATTTTTAACAGTCTTGTTTTAAAGCAGAAATGTTTCCACCAAGTTATAAATACAATGGCTATGAACACGTATTTTTGCTCGGGTCCGAACACGTTTAAGCCGGCTACTCACTACGCGGTACTTGCCAAGTACTTGTTAAGTAGCAAGTAGTGTATACGACGACTCGTTTAGACTTGGCAAGTTACTTGCACTTCCCGAGCTGTAGCGGAAAACAATCATAAGTCAAAGGAGCCAAGTACTTGACTTGGCAATTTATTTACCGGCGCTACATTACGCGTTACTTGGCAAGTCGAATTGAAGGGTCGCGGAAAATACCTATCAAAGTCTGATTGACATATTTTGGCAGTATTTGCGTTTTAATATTTTAAGTCAAATATTGTTAGGCGGTACGTTGTTAAGCTGTGGTTGTATCTTTAAACGTATTTTTTTTCAAAGACTTTAAACTTTTTTGAAGTAATAAGCAATGGTGGTATTATGTTGGGTACTAGCTATTTGATGGTGCCATATGCAAAAGAGCTGGCGCTAGTCGAGTAGCGCAGGTAGCAACCCCACTTTATATACAAAAAGAAAAATACCTACCTATCTTTACTATTGTTAAAAAGTGTAACCCACCACCTTCAATGTTTGCATTTCTTTTTTTAAATAAAATATAACCATAATGGGAAGTTTAGAGCTGACATTTATTGCATGATATTTAGTCAGGCAGAAATTCTGGCTTATATGAACAGTAAAAAATTTCTATCGGACATACATTTTTGAGCACAACCACTTGACGGCTTAATACATCACGTTTGAAAGCCAAAAACCGAAAATAGAATAGAATTTAATATATTTTTTACTGTTTACATTAGCCAGAATTTCTGTCTGACATCAAATGTCAGATGTAAACCTATCATAACTGATTGTTACAAAAGCAGCAGTCGTTTTACTTTCGTTCATATTTAAAAACTACTTGTTGTTTTTATTTGTATTTTCGAAAAACAACAACACAAACAACAAGTACCGCGTAATGAGTAGCCTGCTTAACCGCCAAAACATCGTACACATAGAGCACGAATTCCCTATGATGGACCGACAGCGCGCGGCTCGGTCTGATCGTATTCGCCAAACAAAGAATACACGTTCGGTTCGCTTCGGATTCGTGCTCAAGTGTATACGTGGCCTTAGGTCTGTTCCTTAGCTAACAAAAGTGTACACTAGTGTACACTATTTACACATTTACATTCCTTTGCCAATAAACCGTGCAAATGCGTTACAGTTTTATCTTCCTTTGTAAAATTGGTGTACACTGGTGTGAACCAACTTGCACCTCGTCTAGGAGGTGTAAAAATGTGGAATTTGTCGTGATTTGCATATTTTGAGATTTAAAGAGCTGGAAATTATAAATGTGAGGTTATGAATTCTGAATTATCAGAACTGTGAAAATTATAATAATTATAATACAGCTCCTCATCGTCAAAATATTCAAATAATAAACTTACAACATTTTTTAAATTTAAGAGTAAAAAACCTGTAGAGAAGGCATCACAAATTTTCCACTACATTTTTTTACTTCATTCCTGGCGTTTCTCTATGCCACTCGCGTACTAAAAATTAACTGATTATTGGTGGAGTGTACTTTACACTACACTGGAAACCCAAGAAATAGACCTATGTCTTTTGAACTTTTGGAAAGCAAGGAGGAACTCATCATGACATTCAATGTAGCCGAGATACTGTTCGACATTTTAGGGTGATTCAAGGCTTTTCTTTCCAGAAGTGGGTAAGATGTAGTTTTATAATAAATGACTTTCAGTTCAGTTTTTGAAGGTGATATGCACTTATTCCTTTAATTTCCTTCTTTTATTTTTTGAATAAATCAATTTAAAAATTAAAACTTTAGGAAATTAAATTGCTGTGAAAATATTATATTTTGGAATAAAATTGATAGATGAAAATTTTAATATGGCTGTTGGGCGCCATTTGGGAAAAAAGAAATAAACATGGGGGTTTGTGATACGATTTTAAAGCTCTTGACGAGTACTTTATAACCCTAGAATTTAAAGTCAATACCTTTACCTACTAGAAAATGGCGATTCTTTTCAATAATTAGCTGAATACTCCTCGGAATACCCTATTTGAATGATCAAATTTCCGTAACTAATAAAGTTAGATAAAATATTGTGAAATTTTCCTAAAGCTCTTTTCATAATCCTTTTAATGCTGATATAATATACCGGGTGTTTCATTAAAAAAGTATATATACTTTTCGTTCTACCCTATATATTGTCACCAATATTACCATTAAAAAGAACTTTAAAACAGCTTTAAGAAAATATCACATTAATTATATCTATATCTATATATTTATCTTACTATTGTATTAAAAAGTATTTTTGGAGATTATGCACTTAGAAACTAGGCCATTTATTTTTATTTTATTGTGAGTCATTTACATTCGTAAGCAAATAGGTTCAATAAAGAAAATTTTACAGAGGGAAAGGACAGCCTTAAGATATTATGGGCATTTTTATTGACTGTTTGAATTTCCAAAACCAAACAAAAGATTGGAAAGACAGGCCTAAGGCAATCAAAGGAGAAATAGTATAACCCCGATATACATATTTGGAAGAGGTTAAAGAACACAGCGAATGTAATGCACCATCATTAAAATTCTGTTAGTGATTTGCATTGCCATAAGAGTCATTTTTTGATGGCGTACCATAGACAGCTAACGACTTGAAAGGCAAAAAATACTACCGTTGTATTGGTAACAAGATACAATGTTTTAAAAAATTGTTGATGTTCTTAAAGCCTAAGTACAGAGTGTTTCCAAAATGACTTGACATCAAATAAGTTTTGAACCAATTAAGTTAGCAAAAAATCATGGGGGACCTTTTTCGAGAGTTTTAAATTTACAACAAGAGTTATCATGTGCCCATATGATCGTTCATTAGTGGATAACTTAAAAAATTTAAAGTAATAACAATTTTTTAATATTAATTTCACTTAACACTTTAGCTATTGTGAGGGCCGAGTTATTTTTAGAATTAAAAGCTGCAACTTGCCACGAACTATTTTTGATATATTTAGAACCTATTCAGAATTATCCCTATACTATTCAAACATACCCAGAATAAGGACCACCTTACTGTTTACAATATGCAATATGCCAAGCGCTGTTACCATTTTAAACTTGTTTTTCTCAAAACTGTATTTTTAGAGTCGATTTCTCAAAAACGGCTTAACCAATCAGTCTTAAATTTTTAAGCTTTCTAGGTATACTTTTTAGTAATTAATCAAAGGTGTTTTTCTAACCCTTAAGCATTTTTCATTTCAATGGTCTAGTAAAGATCTATTTAATAATAAAAAAGCCACAAACGTCATAAGAATAAGAACGGCAATTAACTATCGCTGTCTGAACGCCTCATTTACATAGTGTGCGAGCAACAAAAAGGAAATAATTAAAAATGAAACAGAACTGATGACGCCGTGGCATTTTTATTATTGACGATTAGTTAAAAATGCATTTTTTTAAAAAGTGAGTTGTATATACTAGACTGCGTCAAAAAAAAAAAAAAACAACAAATTTTTTTCTAACGGTACTGTAAAAATATTGTTCATGACGACGAAAAAAAATATCCTTAAATTTTCAGCTCTTAATGTTAACATTAAGAGGGTCATCAAAATTATTGACTGTTCAACAAATGTTGCATTTTTTAAACAAAATGTCGGAATTAGTCACTATTAAAGCTTCAAACAATTTATATTCTTGAAGGAAATTAAATTCTTTACAAAAATGCTCTCCTAGTAAATTTCCGTAGAAAGAGCCGTTTTCTTGTAATCGCGCCTTAAACATTAATTAAATTTTTAAATTTTGTTACTTAGATCCTGCATTTTTTAAGCTACCATAAATATCAATATCTTTATAAGACAAATAATTATTCTTAAGGGAAATTTTATGCTATACAAAAAGGTCCTTTAACATTTTTCGATAAATTCGACTCATTCCAAGTTATCCAATGTTGAAATTGAAATTAAATTTTATTTTAACATTGAATAACTTTAAAGGGAATAAATTTATCGAAAAATGTTCAAAATCAAAGAAAGTGCGTATATATTATCAAATAAAGATAATTGTGTAGCATCGATTTCAGTTAATTTAAATAACACTTGGTTGCCTTTGCTCGATACTGAAGTATCTCCAGGAAAACTAAAAATCAACTAACTCATCAACTTTTTTGTCTTTCAAATAATAAATACACCAGTTACTTATGTCACTCATGACACAAATGACAAACTATTTTTAGTTTGCAATACTAAAAAAACATAAAATTTTAATAATTTTTAATTTAAATATAAGTTAATTTTTTTTTAACTTAATTTTAACTTGACAACGGTGGCAGACTTGCCACCGAAACGTCGTTTTTAATTAGAATTCTTTCGTTTTTGGGGGTTTTTCTTTATTTTGTTTAAGGCGACCGGCCAGTTCATAGGGGTCAATAGGGCTGAACAGGGTCAGCTCGTATACCCCGGGACCAAGACCGAAGCGGTCCCATTCTTTCCAGGCATGTACCCAACAAAAATACCATCCGAAAAATGTCAGGAGACCTTTTTGTAGAGCATAAAATTTCATTTAAAAATAATAATTTGTTTTATAAAGATATTGACATTAGTTAAAAAAAATCCAGAATCTAAGTGACACAATATAAAAAAAATATGTTTAAGGCGCGATTACAAGAAAACGGCTCGTTCTACGGAAATTCGCAAGAAAAGCTTTTTGTAGAGAATTTGATTTCCTTCAAAAATATGAAGTGTTTAAAGGTTCAAGAGTGACTGATTTTGAGATTTTGTATAAAAAAATGCAACAATTGTGAAAAATCAATAATTTTAATGATGGTAATAATATAAATAATAATTGTAATATTAAGGGCTAAAAATTTCAGGATATTTTTCTTTCGTCTTCATAAACACTATTTTTACAGTACCGTTAGAAAAAAATTGTTTGTTTTTTTTGGCCCAGTCTAGTATACACTAACATAAAATTATATACAGTAACTTTTCCATGCACACAAGTAGCAATTAAAATAAACTTGAAGATGCCAGCTCCATTTTCTAATCGTGTTAGGTACTTTAAGACTAGAAGTATGGCAAATTTTTAAATTTTAATGTTCATATAACTTAAAAATTAATTTTTGCACTTACAACATTTGTGAAAAGACCATCGATATTATAAACGTTTTTATTTTTTTCAAAAATTATCTTAAATATATTACAAAATTTCTACGCAGAAAAAAAAAACAAGTTTAACAATTGATTAAAATCATTCTTATAAAATGTATATCTATATCTCATAACGGAGTTTCAATGCCACACACTGATTTATTGTTATTAACAATATAATATGGTATGATATAATATTGTATATGGGGCCAGTTGCAGTCTGCTCGCTTAATACCACAAGAGAAACGGCTGTTTATAATTTTTATGATGCGTACAAAACTCCATTTGTTTCACAACAGGCATATGAATATTTTTTACCTCTCAAATTATTAACTTACTTTTCATTCTTATTATGTTTCTATTATGATTACTTATAGTCCAGTAAATTAAACTTTTATTTTAAAACCAAACTTTAGGTGAAAAAAATATTTTCAAAAACGTATACAGGGTGTTACAGAATGTGGTTAAGAAAATTTAGGGTCAGCTTTTACTATTAATAATATAAAGAAAAGTGCATATAAACACACAAGATACAGGATGTTAAACTTGTAAAATAAAATGTTTTTTTACATCTTAAATATACCTTACCCCATTTTGTTTAAATATGAAAATGTTGTTTATTGCATTAGGGGTAATTTATTACTAACTTAATTACATTTAATAAGTCCAGTAGCGTCCCGAGCAAGAACTGAAGAAATATTTCTAACAAAAAAATCGATACGCCACTGACTGTGTGTAAAATGTTTGTGTTTTCATTACATTAAACAAATTTTTATATAATTGTTTAAAAAAAATTGTAAAAACCATTTTAAGCCATAATAATCTTCTGTCTTGCATAAAAAGTTGCCTTTTGCTTTACTTTCTAAGCCCAAAAATTTGATCAACAATACTAGTTTGTCTATAATATATTCTGTTTGTTTACAAAGATGTTGCTAATAAAGTACAAACCAGTTTAAAGTCTCATTTTATTGGTTTTCGGCTAAATTTTTAAACCGTGCATTTAGAAAATCAAAATTTCAAAAACATTTTTTCTCAAAATGACAATTATAAAATGTGCTAATTTGCTTACAGCTTGTTTAATCAATATTTGCGACTATTATGTTGAAATGCCGTTACGATATTTGTATTCCTGATTATTTTTAACGAAGTAAAAATTAATGCTTTATGACCACTTTTAGCCAAAATAGTTTTATCGACTTTAAAAATGTATAAATTGTTTGCTTATTAAAATTAAGATGTAAAACTACATGAATATGAATATAACTTGACTATACCATTTACAGATATTGAGAAATTCGTATTTTTTTTAAGTACTGAAAAATGGAAAAAAATATGTTTTAACATAAGAAAGAAACTTTAAACATAGATAGAGCATACTTGTTCTCATAAATTTTATTTTAAGTACTTCTTTTGCATCTTTTTCACTACTTCCTCAATAAAATTTTATAAAATATACAGCAATTACAAGTTGGCAAGAAAATCTGCATAAATAACATTTATTTTTTATAGGAATGCGTTAGTTAAGCTAAATAAATCACTAAAAACTAAGGTGTAAAACTACTGAGGAAAACATACAGAGATCACGGAAAGGATAAGTTTATTTTGTTGTTAAATGTTAACAGTTATGTAAATTAAAATAAAATATAAAGACTTCTGGTGACTTAAAATAAATTATTGCCCTTACGAGTGACTTCCTAATTTTTGGCGAAATACACTCCTCGACAAAAAAAAACGGTCAGAGGAAATTTTGTTTAAATTCAATCTTAAATAACTTTTAGGTTTTTTGACCGATTTCAACTAACTTTCGGTCCGCTTGTAGCTCCTTTTCATTAGGATTATTATTTAATATAGGGTTTGCCAAAAAAATTATGGATTTAGGTATTATGCAGGGCGGAGCCAAATGTTGCATTTTGACCCAAATTTTCGAACACTCTGTGGAATAATTTAACGTCACAATTTTTTACCAGTGTCTTGGATTTTAAAGCCGCATAATTTTTTTTATATATTTCATTTTTTTCTATTTATGTCGGCATATCTATTCTAAAAGGTAATACAATTCTTTAAAGAAAACAATCCAATTTAATTATGATGGTCGTAATATACGCTATATTATAAACATATTGAGGAAACTTTAAATATGGATGGTCATCTTTCCGAAACTAATAAAGATAAGTATATCAAATGTAGTATTGTTTTAAAGGTCTTTAAAAGATCTTTTACTTTTGATTGATGATATAATATACTGGGTATTTTGAAATCACACTTTTGTCGTACCCTGTATAACTTAAGAGATAACAAAAATCTGATTACTGATCTGGAAACTACAAAACCAACTTAACAAACTTATATTTGTATTTCTTTTTCATTATAATATGAAATTTTAGAAAAGGTGTAAAAGTACAACTACACACAAATTTCACTGTCTTCTAAAAAAATGTGTTTCCTTTTAGAATAGAGATATTAATTTAAAAAAAATGTTAAGAAAAAATGGGGCTTTAAAATCCAATACACTGGTAAAAATTTGTGACGTTAGATTATTTCACAGGGTGTTCGAAAATTTGGATCTTCCCTGTATAAAACGTAATCCCATAAAACTTTTTGCAATATCTATATTAAATAATAACCTTGATAAAGGAATCTTCCATACACCATAAATAAAATTGGTCAAAAAACCAAAAAGTTATTTAAGATTGGTTTTTAACAAAATTTAGTTTTTTTTTGTCCGGTTTTTTTGTCCTGGAGTGTATATTATACGATTCCAATTAGCTAAATACACAAAAACACCATAAAAAAGGTTAATATTACTGAAGGTGCCACAAGAATATTCTTGTGAAGGTGCTCTGAATCTAACTTAATGATAGCACTGTCTCGAATAATTTATTAGTACTTGTCATCTAGGTCAATTTAGAAGGTCATTATTATTAAAAATAAACGAAAACATAAAAAGTAGCTTAAAAATTACCAAAAAATTTGCGTAAAAAAATATATGTTTTTGTTTAAAAACACGCTTGCTGTTATAGTGTATTAACTATAATTTTTTAAGTTAGGTAATCCTCTCATCTAATATAATTTATGGATGGGATAACAAATGCGCATTTTTGCACGACAACTAATTGGATTGTGTCTTTGACTTTAGGAACGTTGTTCCGCAGAAATTGACCAAATGACAAACTAATATATTTTGTTTAAGAAAATATTTTAAAAAATGGTGTTATGTAACATCTCGTTTTAAAGACCCGCTCATACTCTACTCAACGGAAAATCGGCCCAGCAGTTCCAGACTTACAAGCCAGCACCATGAAAACCGCACTGTTTGTACATACAGTATTTAACCTAAATTTCAAATAGTTCTAAGTCTGGAGCGGCTGGGCTGATTTTAAAAATAAAGTGGCGTTAAGTAAACAATCAAAGGGCCCTTTAAAACGGAGTGCTCCATAACCCCCTCTTTCAACTTGAAAAAAAGTTGCTACTGCCCCCTGGCACTGGCCACGTGAGCGAATTTATTTTTATGCTATAAAATACTTTAAGTGAAACCTTTTACCCAAATCTTACCAGCTCTCGATATCTTGTCCCAATCAAAAGATAAAGGGGGGAAGAACTTTTAATTTAAAAAGGAAAACTCGACAAAGAGGAGAAAAGCAAAGCAGTTGCTAAAAAACGACAAAAATTAGAACAGTGTTATTATCATGCAGAAAAAATTACTATTTTTGTTTTTTTCGTTTTTTTGGTTTTTCGTTTTTTTGCAGTTTTGTCTTTAAACTCGTGTGGGAAAAATACGTAAAAAATCTTTGTTTGACACCCAGTACAGACCAGTTTTTTTTTATTATTTTGGCAACCTGTGTTATTTTCATGTAAAAACCTGGGCGATGTTAAAAATGAAAAAATGATCTAAAATTATATTGTTTTATAATTCTGCTCCTTATAAGGTTTAAGTGCTAAGAAAATTTGCATTTGCCTATGTGTGCCTTAAACTGTGCAAAAAAAATCCATTTTGAAAAAACTATCTAGAATTCATTGCTTTCCTATTCTGCTTCTTATAAGGTTTAAATTAATTTAAGAACTAGTTGCTTACAGAAAATAACAAGGCAATGGTTCATTTGATAAGTTTGATGGTGTTTAAGAAAATTTTGCATTTTTAAAGTGCCTATGTGTGCCTTAAACTATGCAAAAAAACATTTTGAAAAAATGATTCAGAATATATTTTATTCTGATTCTGCTTCTTATAAGGTTTAAATTAATTTAAGAACTAGTTGCTTACAGAAAATAACAAGGAAATGGTTCATTTGATAAGTTTGATGGTGTTTAAGAAAATTTTGCATTTTTAAAGTGCCTATGTGTGCCTTAAACTGTGCAAAAAAACATTTTGAAAAAATGATTCAGAATATATTGTATTCTGATTCTGCTTCTTATAAGGTTTAAATTAATACAAAAACTAGTTGCTTACAGGAAATAATTAGGGAATGGTTCATTTGATAAGTTCGATGGTGCTTAAGAAAATTTGCATTTTTAAAGTGCCTATGTGTGCCTTAAACTGTGCAAATAATTTCCATTTTGCATGTAACCATGAACACTTCAAATATACTCCAGCTTGCGTCTGTTTGCCAACATACGGATGTTTTCATTGGTTCTTATAATTGAACAACGTTTATTAGTTAACCTACTGGCATGGATTGTTGATTTTTAAACTGCAATTTTAATATGGCGTTTTTAAATACCTTACTTTATTCACCAACAGTCTGATTTGTTGATGAAAGTTATTAATAGAATAGTCCATATGTATAGATGCTAAAAAGGTAATTTGCCATTCCTTTAATTTAATTTTCAATAAAACCGTTAAACTAAAATAATTAAATATCAGTACAGAAACTTTACACACTACATTTTAATTTGATTTATTTTAAAATAACATGTTTGTACTTGATTTCTTTATTTTATATACGCACTGGCTTAAGGTCTCCATTGGAAGTTGACAGAAAAAATATATATATATATGTTGACTAATTCTTGGAGGCAGAAGCCGACAAAATTTATATAATAAAAGCTTTTCCGCAGTTCTTTGGTTGCAAGAGAACGAATCTTATCTGTAAGGGTAGGATCCCTTATAAGGCAAACGCCTGTCCTCTAGATGAAATCAAAATGCTAGCTTGTTTATTCTCAAAACTAGGATTTTGTGAGTGTACGGACATAAAAGTCTCGATTTTTTACAGAGACCTCAACTATCAGATTTTTTCCAAAAATGGACACTTACAAGGTGTGGAAGGACAGACTAATTATCTACGTTCCTTGCATATAAAAATGCTAATAAAACAAAGTAGTTAAAGATATAAAAGAGCAAACTTCAGCAAAATCCCAAATGTCAGTGACCAATAGTGTCTTTTGCAAAAACCCATAGCTGTCAGCTATTACCAAATATTTATATATTAGGGTATCAAGCATGTGTGTATGCATTTAAAGCAAACGGAGACCATACTAATATTATAAAGAGGTAAAGTTTGTAACTTTGTTTATAGAGGCTAATCTTTGGAAATACTGAACCGATCATAAAATTTTTTTCACAATCGGAAAGCTACACTACTCAGGAGTGCTATAGGCTATATTTAATTATGATTGAACAAAAAGTTTAGAGAAAAATTTAATAAACGCCCAACGATGTGGGCATGGGTCGGCTAGTGTTTTATAACAGACTATTTACAGGATATTTGATAAGAGCAGACTGTAGATTTAGACGAAGATCATAAGAGTAGGTGTATCACAGATGAAGACTTAGTAACGTTTGCACAAGTTTTAAATAAAAATGTGTTTCTTTCTTTAAAAACATTTTTGGTCTAACATTAAAGTTACATTATTTTTGAAAAAAAAGAAAATAAGTTTCTCTTAATGACAAATGGGGTTTTTGGAATGACGCCTGGATTATAATAAAGATGTAGTAAGGAAAACTTAAAGCTCGACCAAATGGTATTGCAAATTTGTTGATAAGTTGTGTTTCACCCTGTATATTTTAGCATGATTTATGAAAGAGTTAATCTAAGAAAAAAACAATAGACAGGTACTTCGTTTTAAGTTATACGAATGAGAATACAATGCGATACAATCTTAATTTTAAAACATGCCTCTCTGACAGATTTCATTTCTAATGAACCTTCTTCCGTTAGGCCACAAATAATAAATCGAGGAAAGTAATTTTGTATTAAGAACGTTCTACGGAATAGGTTACTATCTTCACTACGTACTTATCTACTGCATTCTTAAATGTCCTCAATTTGCTTTTATAACCGACACCAAAAAAAAAAAGGAGGAAGTTATATGTTCGAGGACCCTATTTTTCATGAATGTACACCGATTACTCCGTCAATTATGGAGAGATTTTAAAAACTCTTTTTTATTCAAAAGAGTGGATTTCCGCAGTAGTCCTATTATATAAACAAGTTATAATCGCAAGAGAGAAAGGTACTAGACTTATTTTTTTCTCTCAGACCTACGTTGTTCGTGCTCAAAGCTGCCTCTAATAGGTATATGCTCTAAGGCCTTAAACCTAAAAAACAGGAAAAAAAAGTCATGAAAGTACCTATAAAAAGCGATAAGTCCCCACAGCCAGAGGATGGGCAGGAGAGAGAAGCTTTTCTGTAAGTGAAAAGTCATTAATGAGGCGAACAGCTCTTTGAATGGAATCAAGAATGCTAAGGGTTGAGGGGGACACAATGCCCCAGATATGACAACAATATTCCAGGTTTCCGGATTTGGGACACATGCAAAGTGTATAAATTAGAAGGGGAAAAATACTTTTTCGTTCGAAAGAGAAATCCAAGGTTTTTTGAAACTGCCGTGGCTATAGATACAATGTGTTTATGCCAGTTAAGGTGATTCTCAAATGTAACGCCCTCAAGATTGAAGGTGTCTTTGCTTTGCAAAACTTGGCCGCTCATAAGTAAAGGATGAGTATTTGATGACTCTTTTCGCGACAAGAAACATGATTGTGTTTCCGTTGTCAATATTTTGAGTTGCATAAACTTGGTACTTGGATTATATACCTACGAGAAAAAGCATTGCCGTTCGACACGAAAACCTTACGTGAGAGAAAAAGGTGCTGAGTGGCTGAGTCTTAATAGGCTCTTGGCCAAAATTTTACAACAGTAAAAAACTATTTTAATTTACAGTTAAATTTGGTACCAAGCCAGGAGAATTAAAATTAAAAAAAAATTGTCTATAGTTTTCTTGTAAATTATTTTTAAATCTGATTTAAATTAATTTCACAATTTGTGAGTTCAAAGAACTTTATAATGTTGCCAGTGCTGGGCTTTATGAAAAGCGCCACGTTAAATAAATATGCCAACAAACAAAAACGCAATAAAAAAGGGATGTCTTAGCTAGTATATTTTGTGACGTAGGCACACTCCAACTACGTCATCAGTCTATACGGCGTTTTAAATAATTTCGCGGGCATTTCCACAAATTGGCATTATTCAAAAAATGTTGTAATTTCCGGAAAAATCTTCAAAAAAAAGGAATGAAATTCAATCTATTTACATCGAATATTTGGTATCTTAGGTGTACATGGCTAAGGGCCTATTGCTCTCTCGCGAATTTACGAACGTAGTGTAAAATGCTGAAAGACAAAGCTGCCTGAAAATTTATTGCATCTATCTGCAAACGACATTATACGTATTTAAATTTTTATCATTTCACTGTAATGCAAGAAGGACATATTATTTATTGGCACAAAATACGATAAACATTTGTAGGTATATATTATGCACTATGTCTGCTACAATTAAGATTATTTATGAACGTTCATTATACTGTCTTCTTTTAATATTTTTAATGGCAAAAAATGTTTAAAAAGATTTACTTTTAAAGCATTCTATTTAATTTCCTGAATAAAGAACATTTCGAGAATATTGTTTAAAAATTTGAGATGAATCGAAGCAAAATTATCAAAGAGTAAGTAACCACGCCTCATCGTAGACCCTTATACACATTTCATTCTAAATTTGTTAGTGCTCAGAACTTTAAACCGCTTTTCCCACAACTTACGTCTTCAAAGTTTGTGTTCATCACAACTTTAAAACTACTTTTCCGAACCGAAATGTGTCGATTTCACATGATCCACCAGCGAGATATGATGGGCACCGCAATTTACTTTTTTTCGAGACGCTTCCGAATAAGGGTTGGGCCACACATAACCGCACCGAGCCCGGATTCACGCTGATAGAGGAAAGTGGGAAAAATTAATTCGGAAAAATTTAAAAGCACTTTTTATACTCTCAAAAATATAAAAGCATTTTTGTCCATCTAAGTACATTTTTATCTGTATGTATATCTTTTTGTTAAAATAAAATAAATTTTTCTACTTATGTCTGTTCCTTTTTATCCAAACTTTGATTGTAGTATAGGTAAAAGTCTGGCCACACATAACCGCATCGATGTCCTGAGAGACCCCCACCGTAGCACGACCATGTCTCGTACGGTCTTAAACATACCCAGCCAATGAAATTATACGTGGATCGGATAGCGCCGATGTTTCAAGCTTCATTACGTATAAAAATTAAAAGTTAGTCGTTAAAGGTTAGTTGTTGTAAACAAACAATACAAGAAAAAGGTATTTAATAAGTATTAAAAAATGTAAAATTAATTTTATTGTTATATCTTGTGAATACTATGTCAGTAAAACTTATGTAAACATTGTTATTTTTGTTTAAATAAGGTTTTTAAAATTATTCTTTGGATAAATCAAATAAACTATAAACATCATAAGTTCGATGCAAACTGACTAATTAAAATGAAATGCATAACTACATGTTTCAGTGCTTGGACAACGTTGACGGAATAGGGGGAACGATGGGTTAAACATCTAATAACCCGACACCCACGGTACTCTGGTATTTAGGCATATGCCTTCATGGGATGTCAAAAAGATTAAAAAAATAAAATAAAAATGCGTCGCAGCTGACGAGACGTGACGTACAACCGTTGGTCGGTGATGTTTGTTTACTTGTTAAAATACTGTGCGGGGTATGTGGTCGGGCACGGAGCGGTAATATTAAGCCAACGGCATTTGATTTCAACGGTACATTTTAAAACCGAGACACAGCCGTTCTACGGTGCAGGCCTTGGTGTGGCTAAGCCTTAAAACTGTGCTACCTTATTTGTAAAGGTTTATTTTACGATCGGGTGTAATTTAAAGCGTGGTATAATTGACTAATATTACTGCAATTTAATTAAATACAAAACTTTTTGCACCGCATTCCCTACATTTCACCAAGGAAACGCAGGGCCACGGGCTCGTTGCAGTTATGTGTAGCCCGACCTTAATTGCTGTCATTGCCGTTAAAAAAAAAACAAAAATGTACCTATATAGAATACTTCTAATATGAATTTAAATACAACATTATTTAAAAGATAAATTTTGACTGTAGTGAAAAAAATATATATACCTTTTAAAGCACACCCACCTCCCTATCCCCTTTATACAAACGTTTGGGGGGAGGGGGCTGTCATAAAAACTTAAATGAAACCAAGAAAAGAGAAGATTTTAACTGGTAACTTTTACCAAAAATGTACTCTTAGTGTCCAGTTTTCTTTTAATCAAAGATTGTCCGTTATGAAAGGTATTTCCTTTTATAGCTGTCATTAGGTTAATGCTGGGGTTCCTCAAGGCTTAGTATCAACACCAATTATTCTACATTTTATTTACAATAACATATCTTACCGATCTAATAAAAACAATATTCAAAAATTATGTTCAGTTTAACGCCTCAAAAACAGATTCATGTTCGCTATCCCCAGAAAAATTGCAAAAATTCTAATCCTGCTAGGTAAAAACAACCAGCTTAGGAAAAACATCATTCACGTATTAATCGTAAAATTTTAAATAATCCGCTATTGCAGAGAAGCATAAATACAGTAGCGTTTCAATTAACAATAGATGCTGCAGTAGGAAGCTCCATTGAAATCCTACTCATCAATTTCATAACAGTAAATATTTTTAATAATCATGTACTCACTATTACGGAACTTATTAAAGGGGAAACGAAATATTAATCCGTTTGTACGGTGATTTTTACTTTTCATTTTATTAATCTTGAATTCCCACGATGCACCGCACATTATTACTTCGATAAAATTTATCGAAATCAAATGTAATCGACCTCAGATATACTCTCACACCCTTCAGTTTATGTAATTATAAATAAATATTAAAATAAACTCTTTTAATAATTAAAGATTATGGCTAAAAATGGCATACGAATAAGCGAGGGTGGTGGCTTTTTTCTCAGGTAGGGCAAATTTTGTGAGCAACTAATAGTGCCTTGCTATACAACGTGTTACATTTTCTATACAATAAACATAAACTATTTTAATGGGCAGACCTTAACAATGATATTTTTCACTTTTGCCGAAAAAAATATATCCACTGCAAAAACTATTAAATATTTAAATAACATTTTTCTACAATCACGTTAAAAATAATGATGTTCTTTAAATCGTATTCTTTTCGATCTTGGCGACCTTTATTTATATATATATATATATATATATATATATATATATATATATATATATATATATATATATATATATATATATATATATATATATATATATATATATATATATATATATATATATATAGTATAAAAATTTCAATTCTGATTTAAGTTTAGAAATATTAATATCATAATTATTTTTACCAGTCTATAGTACCTGTTTTCTACTTTTCATATGTCTTTTTGATGTCCTAACTAATCAGAACTTCAGAACTAACCTTTTTATTCTGTGGTTTTAGTTTCAGTGCGGGTTTCGAACGTCCCTTTTTTATTTCTAATTGCTTTTCAATGTTTTAAAGTACCACTCACTTTACATTGAAATATTTCTTGAACCCATTGTTAGTTTGCATAATACACGTTAATTTAACCTAACCTAACTAAATTTTAAAACAAAACAAGTTTATTAAGACCTTGCGCCTTCGCCACGACACATGGCGCGAAAGCAAAACACAATATGATGCAATGCGATGCAGGCAACCGCATGAACAACGTATTAACTCATTGTGCATTTTTCCTAGTCCCGTACAAAGAAGGTCATATTTCACCATTTGTTAATCATACTGCAAAACTCTAAAACAATGTTTTTTTGTAGAAAAATGGACTTATCAAAAAGAAAAACTTTTTTGTAAAACGTTTGATTTTCTACAAAAAAATTCTGTTTGATTAATGACTAATAAGATATAAATTTGTTTGTATGAGACATGAGACTAAGAAAATATGTAAAACTGTAGTGAGGCGAATCTTTCTATTCAAATGAAGAGCTCATTGTTGCCGACAATTCTCTGGAAATGCCTAGGAACCAATTTTTTCAGTGTCAGAAGTAAAAAAAATAGTCTGAATGAAGAGAACAAAATTAAAAATCAAAAATATTTAAAGGTTAGATCTCAAAAAGTAGCAAATGCAGTGTCTCGGTATTCAACTTCGTAAAAACACTGAGAGTCTCATTAAAGATAAAAAAAGTTAAGGTCGTGTCTGGCTAAACCGAAAGTAAAAAAACAATGCAAATTTATGTAATATACATACGTATAGTCTATTTAAAGTTTTATGCTATGTCGGTGTGATGTACTAATAAAATAAACCCTTAAAGATAGGAATATCCCTTGCAATAAAATGATTAACGGTATTCGGGATGACACGGTCGTATTGTGAAGGTATAATACGACCGTGCAGGCAATCGACTTTTTAAGAAGTTATTTTTATTTGTAGATCATGCCGACGGATCTTATTTGGGCGAAAAACTATACATACTAAATTTCATTTTGATATTTTAAACAGTAAAAAAGGGATAATCCACCGGCTAGGAACCACGGTATTTAAAGAGAATTTTCCCGAAAACTGTTGAACATATTTTGAAAAACCAAAGACCATTAAAGAGATAATTTGTAACCCTTTAAAATAAGGTATTAATTGACCCCCTTTTTCATTTGAACTTTTTAATGCTTGTGTTGTTGAGGGAAGGGGACAACCCTGAACAAGTAAATTTTAACACAAAACGGTGTCCCCCTAAAAATAAAAAAATGACGTGTTTCAGTATTCAAGTGTACAAATACTAGAACTATACGAAGTGATTTGTTTTAACTAAATTGCACTGTATCGATGTTTGGAAATGAAAAAATTTGACGCCTATTATTCTATGTCTTTAATTTCTTTCAAACAATTCGGAAAAAGAGACCTATATGAAACGATTTTTACCCGATTTGTTAAATACCCTAAAAAAAGGACAATTTGTTTACAAAAACCAGCCGATCCGTGCCCACTTCGTTGAAAGGTAATTATATTTTTCTTTGAATTTTGTGAATCTCCCCCCAACAAAAATCTTAAACTTTCCTCCGAAAAAAAATATGAATTCAACACTGAAAAAAACAATCAAAATTGCAAACTTTACTTCTTTACAATATTCGTATAGATGAACATCGAAAAAAATCAACTAAAAATAAGGAATCACGTTGCTGTTTTCTTATCTATTTTTACTAAAAAAACTGCTTCGGCCGAGAATCGAACCCAGACCGCCTGCGTGGCAGGCGAGCATTCTACCACTGGACTACCGATGCTTATAAAAGATAGCTGACCCGTTTATATATATTTTTCCGCTGAGTTGATATACATATACCATTATTTTTTTTTGAAGTTTTTGTTCAATCATAATAAAACAACACTCCTGAATAATGCAGCTTTCTGACTGTGAAATAATTTTCAGACCCTCTTTATATTATTAGTATAGATACATAAGCTAACTAACTTCTGGGATAATAACTCTTTTCATATTTATAGGAACCAGTAACTACATTTTTTTTTATTTCAGAACTTATTGCCACTACCAGCAGGAGCAGGAGCTGCCTTGGTGAAACCAACCAAATACCATTATTATCCTCATAACCAGCATATTTATCTGCTCCCAGAATGCGCAATTCAACAGGTAATTTACTTATAACAACTAACAACTAAGACACATAAATAAAATATGCAGTATTTTATAATCCTGACGAACACCACAATTAGATACCATTAAATGTACAATCTATAACCTTTCTAAAATATATAAATCAAACAATTTTAGAAAGACGTCTTTGAAATCATATAATTAACAACAGTTTAAGTAACTGTATTTTGAAGTTAAGTCGGAAGAAAATAATACATTTTTACAAAAAAATTAATAAAATAGGTCTTGCACCTTTTTCTCTGGCAATCCTGAGTTAGTTTTTTTATGAAACCACCGCGAAAGTGCACTCTTTCAAATAAAAAAATAATTTTTAAAATTGACTAACAAACTCCGGAGAAATCGCGTAAAATACACACAAAAAAAAATACAGGCGAATTGAGAACCTCCTTGTTTTGAAAGTCGGTTAAAAATTATCGTTAATTTTTTAAACGTTTCACAGGATGACTTTAGTGTTGCCAGGAGGGTTGGAAGGAAAATCGCCCGCGTGGTTCAAGAAGATCTTTTATTTTTGAGTATATTGGAAAAAAACCCCCTTTCGAATTTGTAGGAGGTAGGAGGGGTCAGATAGCTTTGCATAAAAAGGCCTCAGATCCATAAAACAAACACAAAATGCAAAGAAAGACTGTGCTTTTTAAGGGGGGTCTAGCACCACACCTGGCCTCTCCCTAGCGTCGCTACTGTTAAGAAACGCCACTGCTTGTCCCGGCCAACAAGGGTGGGTAATTGTTTACTTATCGGACACGACGCCGATTTTGTTGATTTTGGGGCACACGGGGGTTTTTGGGGCGCTGATCTAAAAGAATTTTTAGTCAGCAACGCTTCATTCTCGAGATACTCATCATCAATCTTGAATAGAAAAATAACCTAAATAAAACCGTATTCCTCCTTCTTTTTCAGGCAATTTTTGAGCTTTCTGTTATATTGGCACTTAATATTTTATTCCCACCCCTTAAAAACCCCTTTTTTATTTATTTCACCCCTTTTTCCCATAAAATTGCAAAGCTTCACTTTTAATCATTTTAATCACAGTAGCCATGGCTACTAGACCTGGCTTTACAGGAAGTGATTTTTCAGATATCACAAAAAGGCTGATCAAATCAACTTTTTAGGTAAAAGATGTTGAATAAGAATTTTTATCTACAAGTTAAATACAGAGTGGCTCAAAAATGTTATTTCGTTTTAAATGTGTTTAGGATACCACAGCTGGGGCTTCTCTCTTTACAATAAAAATAAGAGCAGATTCTAATTTTTCAGCCCACAAAACTTTATCCAGCCAAATATTTTGACAATACACGAATTATTAGCAAAATATTTAATATAAACTAAAGCCAAATTAAAATTTTGGTATGGCCTCTTCAAAAACGTCGACTTTTAGACTAAGGAAAATCGGGTTAGATCGTCATATTTTTGCTTTAGGAGTTTGTAGTAGCATTTATGCAACTTTTACAAACACCCTGCATATACAGGGTGTTACAGAATTTTGTTAATACAATTTAAGGGCGGATTCTACATCAGAAAATATAAAGGAAAGTTCAAATAAACGTGGTCCGCAAGTTACAGGGCGTTAAATTTTTTAAAAAACTAAAAAATCGAAAACACTTATTCTGGTTAAAATTGTTAGACTGAATACAAACCTTATTTAAATAAGTATTAACTGTTGTTGTTACCGAATTGCTAATAAAAAATGATAAAACCTTATTAAAAAAAAGATTCCGCAAAGTTTCTTTTATGGTCTAAAAAATATGCGATTAAGTAAGTGGATTTTATTATATTTTTTCCCTTAAACTAAACAAGATTCGAAAAAAATTAAGAGACATAAAAGCTGCATTTTTTGCTGAATCTAAAGAAAGCACAAAAATTGTACACACATTTACACAGTGGCGTACCGTTACTTATTAAAAATATTCCTTGAGTTGCGGCTTGAGACGCCACCGGACTTATTAAATTTAGTTAAATTAGCGATAAATTACCCCCTTAATTTCATAAATACCATTGCTAAATCAAAATAAAATTGTGTAAAGCATACTTAAGATATTAAAAAATAAAAAAGCATTTGTTTTACAAGTTTAGCACCCTGTATCTTAAGAATAAAAAATTACCGGACCCATGATTAACTATTAACTATTTTTCATATTTTCAATAAGAGAATCTGCCCTTAAATTTTCTTGACAACATTCTGTAACACCCTGTATATATCTTTTTGTCTGCCATGAATAATTTTATGTTGGGTATAAAGTACTTCATTACCTGGTCAACAAATGATAGAAAAAAATCTGATTTAGAAAACTCATAACCTCTGATACGACTTCCCAACTTCTTAAGTATTTAATATTTTTTTAGGTGTGTAACGCAGTTTACGTAAGATTAAACTGGACGCAACCTCTATGTGCCTGTCCCTCAAGATACAGAGACCCCTGTTCAGCGTCTCTAAACTCCGATGATCTCCATACTACTGAACTAACAATCAACAAAAGATCAAAGGTAAAGGTGATTTATAACTCTTTTTAAAACATTAGCTTTATATAGATCGCTAACAATCCAATAGATAACAATTTCTCATAATAAAATTCGGAACGAAAACGCCCATTATCTTGGTGTGATTAAGTACTTCATAAAAATCGTGACCTAGAAACTATTAATGACTTTAATGCTTTACATTTCCTATTTTTAACTTACTTGAAACCGGTAAAATAAAACTGCACGTGAAGAAAAATTTTATGTGAACTACTGTTGACAGTTATGGCTTAAGAAAAGCCTGTGTATTATTAGGAAATGTTAGAGATGTTATTTGATAAGGTATTATTCTTTTAATTTCACTTCTCTCCTCATAAATCACAATGAATGACTCGTTAATTAAATTTGCGCTTAAATAATATAAGAGAGAAAAACCAGGTATACCAGATTTAGTTTCAATCTAAATAAAATATACAGGGTTTTTCAAAATTTACTCAAATTATTAAAGATTTTTTTGTGGTCAAAATAGAACTTTTTCTATAAACATATGTCCAAAAATGCATCCCCACCGAGCTACAGCTATCATAAGTTACGCTGCCCCCTCCCAAAAAAACAAATTACCAAAAATGACAAGCACAATGTGGTTGTTTGCTACAAAATTTTTAACAACGTTAATAAAAATTAATACAACAAGCAGTTACAGCCTACTACACACAAAAAATAAACTTTTTGCAAGTAGAATACGGATTTTCTTGAAAATATATTTTTACCTTAAAACAAATTTTCTTCAAGGAAAACAATATTCTTGCTCCAAAAATTATATTATCTTCCTAATATAAGATTATTCTTACTATATATTCTTTAAACAAGTATACAGTGCTGGTCCAAATTCAGAAACCCCCTTCTAAGTTTTGAATTGCTTGGAAGACTTTAGTAAGACAACATAAACTAAATTTTAGACAAGAAATGACAGATCTAAAAGTCAAACGGACAGCTGGGCGCCATTTTGAAAAAAAATTAAATGGAAATGGGGGTTTTGGGCCTACTCCAGAATAAAAAGTCAATTCTTTTACCTTCTACAAAATGGCGGTACTTTAAAACTTACTTGAATACCTTATTTAGATGGCCATATTTCCGAATATACTAAGTTAGATACACTTAATGAGGTATTTTCTTAAAGCTCTTTTAATAATTAATTTAATGGTAATATTGGTGATACTATACAGGGTAGGACATAAAGTATAGATTTTTTTATGACGCACCCTGTTATATCACCATTAAAAAGACATCTAAGAGACCTTGAAGAAAATACCACAGGTATACCTAACTTTATTAGTTTTGGAGATATGGCCATACAAATCAGGTATTCAGGTAATTTTCAAAGTACCGCCATTTTGTGGTAGGTAAAGGTATTCATTTTATATTTTGGGGTTGTAAAGTACCCGTCAGGAGCTTTTAAATGATGTGCAACAAGACCTTCCTTTCCTTTTATTTTTTTTTTCAAAATGGCGCACAACTCTCAGTTTGACATTTATATCTGTCATTTCTTGCCTCAAATTTGGTATATGTTGTCTTAGTAAAGTCATAAAATTTTTATGAAATGACTGAATTTAGACAAGCACTTTATATTCTTGAAATAAGACAAAATTTGTCTTAGATAAAGAATAATAAAATACTAAAAAAAAACCTATTCTTACAGCAAAACTAAAAGGTCTTTAGCCAAGAAGAAGTAATATTGCTAGTCTCTACTTAAACAAATTTGACTTTATAATCTCATCGAAAAAATAATATCCACAAGGAATGCATTAAGACTCTTACATTAAAAAAAAATATACAAAAAAGTATTCGTACACTCATTAAAATATGACATTCTTTATTATATTTTTACTAAATACATGACAAGAAGAAAAACTACTGATTAATATTATTAATATTTATTAAATCTATTATTTGTAGCAGAGAAAATAAAGAATTCTTCAACAGAAAAATTTTTATAATAAGAAAACTAAAAACCTGGTTCAAAAAAGTATTCGTACACTAAACCACATTTGCCATTTAAAAACAAAAACAGTAAATAAAAAGGTTTTTAATATTTTGTGGGGTAACCTTTAGCATCAATGACAGCTTGCAGTCGACGAGGCATGGAGTTAACTAAATTTGTAGTAACTTCAGCAGACATTTTTTGCCATTCTTCCCTTAGAATGTTTTGCAGTTGATTTTTATTTTGAATTTCGTGTTTCCTTATCTGCTGCTCCAGATGCTCCCACAAATTCTCAATTGGATTGAGATCTGGTGATTGCGGAGGTGTTTTTAATTGGTGAGGTACATTATAAAGCAACCATTCTCTCACTAACTTAGACGAATGCTTAGGGTCATTATCATGCTGGAAATAAAAATCTCCAGCTAGTCCAAGATTGGTAGCGCTTTCTTCCAAATTTTGAGCTAAAATATTTCTGTACATAAACCTATCCATGATACCTTCAATAAAATGGAGATTTCCCACTCCGCTTGCGGCCATACAACCCCATACCAAAACGTTGCCACCACCATGTTTGACAGTTGAACGCATATTGGCTGGTTTCATTCGTTCTCCTGTTTTTCGCCACACAAAATTTGCACCATCTGACCCAAACAGATTGTATTTGCTCTCATCAGAGAAAATAACTTTGTGCCAGAACTCCAAGGGCTTATTAATATGAGATTTTTCACTGGCCTCCTGCCATGGAATCCTGCTTTTCTAAGGTGGACCCTAATAGTTTCAGGATGTTTACTTGACTGAATCTTTTTTAGGCTTGAGTTAAAAAGATATTTCCAAGAAATTATTAACTAATAAGAAAAATATATATTTTTCGTTATATACAACTTAGAATTAATTTGAATTAGGACATTTCTTTTGTGTGTACCTTATGTTTTTCGTTGATTTTTAATTATATGCATTTGATCCTTTTTATTTAAACCCCGACCTACAAAATATCAAATATTTTATTCTTTTTGTAGCCAACTTGCTTTCTCAATTTTTAAAAAAGTTAGCGTACACATAAAATTTTGGTCATCACCAGTATCTAACTCCTTAAAACACCCTTCTGATTGGGTTTACCTTATTAGGATAAACAATAAATTTACTGCCTAAAATAACAGGGGTTTTAATGTGCAGACACAGTTGTAAAAAAATTATTTGTTTTAAACAACTTACACGATAAGCTTAGGCTAGAGAAGGTTTCATTTTAAGACACATATTTACTACGAAAAACCACTTATTTTAACATAAAAAATATATAGTGAATTTTGAAACACCATGTATTTAAAAATCGTATTACAAAAACAATATTTTTAAGGTACATTTCAATATTATCAAGGATATTAAATATTGGGGTAGTACATAGCAAAACATTTTTGTTTTGGTTTACCACCTCAAAAAAGTCTAAGGCTCAAAATTCAATCCTCTATCTACATTTTGCGTGAATTTGATCAATTTTTATCGCCAAATTTCATGATTAGAGGAACCTGAAAGTCATGCATAAAACATTGTAGAGTGAACTAATTTCCACCGGCTATAGTTTAAAAAAAATATCGATAATTATGTAATTAAAAGACCCAACACAAACCTTATAAAGTGCCCTCGGTTAAATTCGCTAAAACTTGGCATAGAGGTAGCTTTTAGCACGCTAATCAAAAGTCCCAATGGGTGCAACCCCTAGAATCAACCCCAAACCCCCGAAATCTCAAAATACATCCTAAAATAAGTTACGATGTTTTTTGACAGAGGTATCTCTCAGCATGATGATCAAAATGTAAAGGTCGCAACCCCCAAAATCAACTTCCGATCCCCCACGACCCCCAAATCCTAAAATACGCCGTAAAGTAAGTAACGATATTTAAGGGATATATTCATCTGTGCATAGAGGTACATACCTCTCAACATGATGATCAAAAGATTTATGGGCGCAACTTATCTAAAATTAACCCCCAACCCCCACAACCTCCAAAATCTAAAAATAAGCCCAAAAGTAGGTTTCTTTTTCGCCCTTGCAGGGGTCATCCACCCAGGTCCAACGACCACCCCCTTAGGTGGTGCACTGCAGTCTGAAGGCTTATTGTACCTTGACCCCTACTCCTTCCCATTCACACACCATTCATTCCATTCATTCCATAACTTGGATGGTTGCTGCTCGGTCCGTTCGTTCACCCCCGAGCAGCACACCGCGTGCCGTTGCCCAAAACCGACAACGGCCTGGTCACCCATTCAAGTTATGGGCGCGCACTTAACAGCTTAACTCTTAACTCCGGGGATCGACGCTGCCGATACAACCGGAGCAGCCACAAGCGCGCCCCTAAAGTAGGTTACAGTGTTTACGGAATTAATTCATCTGCATTCTGCATTTTTGCACTGAAGTAGCTCTCAGCATCAAGGTCCAAATTGGCGCAACCCCCGAAATCAACCCCAGACCAGTAACCAAGGGCACAACTTCATAAGGTTTATGCGGGTTTCTTTACAAAAAATATAAATAAAGGGGGGCTTTTAAAACTTACTTTTGAGAAGGGGGAAGACAAAAAATTATCTATTTTCTAAAATTCCAAAATAAGAATTTATAGCATCTTATCTATACGTAAGCTAAGTAAAAGGTATATTGGCCAGTAAAGCAACAACAAAGCGGAACCTATGCACAGTGCGATGAGAGAGGGTTTTCGAGACAAAAAGCGTATTAGTCTTATTACACTTAAATAGTTCTGTTATTAATAATTGAGTAGGGTATAAAGCTCTGTTAATACAGAAAGCAATAATATAATATTATTATACATTTAACACATTATAACACATAATATAAATTTAGGTTGTTATGAAAATATTAATTTTGACACTTTTATCCACATACCGACGCACTGTGCGATGTGTCACATTGTTTACATGCCTAAATTATTTATTTAATCTCTACCGGTTGGTATTCTACACGGGTTAGACCGTCCCTTTTCCCCGCATTGCCAGTGAACATTTCGACTTAGCTGATACGGTATATTTGGTACGGGTCTCATGTCTTACTTTGTAAAAAAACTCCCTGCGGCCTTGCTCTACCATTTCCAATTTAAAATCGCGGTTTAAGAAGAGTTAACTTTTCCCACCGCACTTTAATAACAATTATAACAGATTTACGACAAGTCGAGTTAAGGATTTATTTGCACCAATTACCAAGACAAGGACATATACGTCACGTCTGGAAATTCTTAATCACCCAGAGGGTAAGTAAACGGAGCATCAAGGGCAGGCTTGCCTAGAAGTAAGATAAAAATATACACCGGCTTGCTTCTCTGCCAATTAAACTGCACAATATTTAAATTGGCGATGCTCGATAATGGTAAATGACTTTTCCTAAGGGTACTTTCCTTGATTTAAACGTTCGTACCCATTTAGTACTTACAGGTCTATTTTATTAGGTTTTGGTTTTTATTTGTACAGATAGTAGCGGTAAAATAGTAAGGTCAAACCTTAGATCAGCTATATACCTATATATATCTGACCTAAGGGTCAAACATTAAGTTTTTATTGTTTATGTAAATATTTGACCAGCAAGAAAAAATACTGATTATGTAGTCACTGAAATTTATACAACACATTTTTAAAGATTTTTAAATTTGGAAATCCTCAATACCGTCCTAATTTTTTTAAGCAGTCAACTTTAATCTGATCAACGAAAATTATTGATATAGAAATATTCGCATTGCAAATCTCAACATGTTAGCTTGGATAGACTTTACTTTGGTTTTCCAAACTTAGGAAAAAAATTGTCAATTTTGACAGATAACATGTTAGCGAGCCCGTCTTCGTGCTTTTTTGAATTTTAGCGACATCTAAGTAAAAACTTATACAGGGTGTAATTTAATTAATGGCTAAAAATACAGAATATGATTCCTTAGCCTATTTTAGGAAAACAAGTTTATGGTTGAATCAACTTTTATTTGTCCCAAAGCAAAATCACTATGTCTCTGGTAAAAAACAGAAAATAAATATAAATTTAAGTGTTTTTTGGTGACTTTTTATTGATTTCAATTAAAACAAATCATTAACTAATAATAATTGTTATTATTTCTTTAACTTATATAGTTCTTCAAATGATTCAAAGTGACGTCTTTTATAAGTTTCCTCTTAGTCCCCCTGCAACACTAATATCTATAACTTTATATTACTAAAAAACGCTTGTATTTAAATAACTGTAAGTTTAAAAATTAATATATGGGTATACTACTTATTAAGAAAAGTTATGCTATGTTTTATTAAATTGTTTAGTTTGGCATTTTTTGAATATATATTTGGTCCCAGAGAAATTCCGTCACACCGTATGTCCGTCGGACAACCACGATATTTTTAAAATCAAAGTTTAAATGTCGTAGTGTGTACACTGTCGGTAAGTCGGTATTCTTGATAAATGATTACGACCATTCATCTTTTTTATCATAACTGCGGCCTCAGTCGACCAAGTTTCGCCAAAAAAATGGTTGGCTTTAATATGTGTCCGTCGGATAACCAGCAGAAATACGTAAGTAATTAACATTTTTAATAATTTATGGTGTTTAAGATCGTATTTGATCTAAATATTACTGTGAGCTGAAAAAAAATGCTAAAAATAAAATATATTCTATCAGACACAAGGTTTAAAAAATTCCAAAAATGTCCGTTGGACAGCCAGTTTCTTGGAAAACCAGTCACTTGAATAACTGAAGAAAATTATTAATTAATTATGGTGTTTTGAGTGGTATTTGATCTAAATTTTACTGTAAGCATAAAAAAACAAAAAATAACTATATTCTATGAGACAGTTTAAAATTTTAAAAGTTTTAAAAATGTCCGTCGGACAACCAGTCTTTTGAAAAATCAGTCACTTGGATAACTAAATTGTTCTCCGCAGGACAATTTGATTATCCTTGGGATGGACCCTGCATTTTGATCCTGGTTGTTTTGGGTTCAGAACTTTGTGTACATGAGACGTACCTAATAAGGATTTTTCTGGTTTTATTCTTAAAAGTGATTAAAGTGCTTTGCTCATTGCAGATTACAGTTAACGAAGTAATGACCTATTATTTAAAATAAGTAAATATTACAAAAAAAAAGTTCATAAAAATATGAAAATTTTAAAACTGGGACCAAAAAAGTTGATTGACCCTTATATTAACATATGTCCTAAAGCTCTTAACTTTTGAGCTACAAGGTGCTAAAGTTTAAAAAAAAAACGTATTCTTATTGTAACTTTAAAACTGTTCGAGATATTTTAATTAAATTTGGTACGCACTTACTAAGCACCAGAGTTGGGTCGAATACTAAAAATCGGTATTCGAATACGAATACGAATAGCGGAAAAAGAAAGTATTCGAATACCGAATATTTGAATACTTGGAAGAAAAAAAGTATTCGAATACTCTGTATTCGAATACTAGAAAAAGAAACCGATGATTAAAAATTTCAAGAGCAAAAAAATTTTTCCCTATTTTTTATTCCCCTCAAGTATTCTACTCGTGACAATTTTGGTATTCGAATACTGTTTACGCATTTCGGTATTCGAATACTTAGAACTCCGGTATTCAAATACTCAACAAAAGTATTCGAATACAGAATCCCGAATACTAACCAAAAGTATTTTGCCGAATACCGAATACCAAACACACAAAAGTATTCGAATACTATTCGAATACCGGAAAAATATATTCTGAATACGATTCAGAATACTGTATTCGAATACGACCCAACTCTGCTAAGCACCAATAGGCATTTTTAATTTGGAAGATTTTTAATTATTTATACCAGTGGCATCCGTAGGGGATGTATACTAAAGATTAAAAAAAATATATGGTGCGCCATTGCTTTTCCAAAAGTAAAAATTATTTTTAAAATTTCTATTATTTTGCAACAAATTTGACCTGATATTTTTTGGTCGATGTAACGTTTTCGCGTAAAAAAATAAAAACCGTTTTTGATGCATCTTTGGTATAGCGAAATTATTTTAAACTAGCAGGCTATTGCCCCAGTTTGAGTTGGTGCATTGGAAGAAAATAAGTCAAGGGATCAAATATGTAACAAAATACATAAGGAATAAAAAACTTATTTTATTTTTGGAAAAAGCAATGGCGTACTATATATATATATATTAAAATCTTCAGTATTTATTCTATATGGATGCCACAAGTAGAAATATTTAAAAATCTTTAAAAGTTAAGCGGTTTAGGACATCTAATATGAGGTGCGTTTTATTGCTGCCATTCCGAAATCGGAATGGTACAAAAATAGCGTTTTCTTGCAAATTCCACCGGTTTCTGCGGCCACCAGTCCTACCTACTATTTTGACCGTAGAGCTGGTGGAATGTTGGTTTGGAGTGGGGGAAGAAACAGCTGTTTATACATCAATGATTTTAAAGTTCCTCCTTCTTCTAAAAGAATATTCACAACACCCAAAATATTTATAATTTAAATTAATTTATATAACGGCATTTATCTTTTCCTTTTGGGGCGTCCATGGTTGCTGCAAACTTTGATTTTTTTACTTTAAGGTTATGTTGACGCCTTTTTACAATTGACAATTTATTTTCTTCCTTTAAACCGTTTTGTTGCTAGCAGCTTGGTTTATTCAGAGAACTTAAATTTAGTATTAGTATTAGCTTTAACTTTAGCCTGAAATTTGTTCATGAGTTTATGCAATAGGTTATAATTTAATTTTAACCTAGAAAAATATTCTTCAAAAATTTAAGCCTTTTGGAAATTCGTTTCTGTGTTCGACACTGTTCTTCAAATTTAGCTTCAAAATGCATAAATGTTAAAAATTAAATGTTTTTCTTTAAAGCGTTAAGATTGAAAAACCACATAACCACAGAATTTTCTTTAACTTTATTCTAAGAAAATTTTAAATTTACAGAAATTCTAGGTCATTTCTTAATACCAATGATAATGTTAAGCTTTTGCGCACCCTGCACAAAACTCAAAATTTTCTCTTCGTGAGTCGTATTTCTTTTACAAGCAATTTTTTTTATCAAAAATGACTTTTTGCCAAAATATTATTTTTTTCTGTGCATTTGTGCTCCTGTAAACCCTATATCCGTGAAGTCTGTAGTAAATTTTTAGGCTTCCTCTTAGCCTATCCTATTGCACTTGCTTTAAGAAAAAATACATTTTGCGTTATCTATGATGCATTCACTTGGACTCCTATACCATGAAGCACAATATTTCGTAGCAAATAGAAAAAGAAATCATAAATAATTAAGTAATATGTAGAAATTAAAAAAAAATCAAGTACATTAGGCCTCGGACTAAACAACTTCGCCGAACAATTTCATTAGTTTTCTCAGTGTAGAGACTGTTTGTTCACAACTTGTAGTTATTTTTCTCGAAAATAAGGTGTGTTTACGTCAACAGTGTCAAACTCGAGGTTATGAAAATCAGACCCCAAAACTTCAAAGGAGCCGACATTAATGTCGCTTCTCGTTATTGGTTTCTTTCTCAACCCAGAAGAGTGCAACAAAACGCGCCTATGAACTTTTCTTCCTAAAATGCGCTAAGGAATAATATCCTGTATTTTTAGCCATCAATTAAATTACACTCTGTATAATAAAAACCAAATCCAAAGTGCTCATAGAGTGATAGAGCCAAAAATAGCTTACTAGTAGTAGTAGTAGTAGTAGTACTGGTTACTTGTGGTAAGTTTAAGCTACTTCAACATAGTTTCTGGACCTATTTCAAAGCGCTTTGATACGAAATTTGCAGTTGCCAGTTTCAAAGAAACCCCAAAATTTGTGTTATAGTACTTAAAAAAACATTGGGTAGCCAAAATTTCCCAAACTACCACAAAGCGTCGAGGGCTATTTTTCGCTCAGCAAGATTTTTTGTTCTTTGATCGTAATATATCCACAGAAATTTATTTTATTATTTTAATTTAATAACATATGTTTCGATTAAAATTTTAACATCATCAGATAAGAGATCTAAAGATTATTACATGTATTATGTTTTTAGGATGTCAGTATTAATACTTATTTGTTTCAGAAGGCCTTGACATTGGTGAAGACGTGCGAGCCCACAAGCGAAATGAGAATCTGCAGGGCACCCAGAGACTGGTCCCTATTAGCTTTACAAAATATTAGGACTGGGAAATCACACTACCTAGTGATCTGCAGGTGTCCTGACAGCAGCCTTTTAGGTAAATATTCTTCTTACCACTGCTAAAATTTTAAACTAAGACTTTTCTAAACTAGAAAGTCTAAATTTAGAGTTTAAAGTCTGAATTTGGTGGACAAAGTCTGAAATTTAGACTTTAAATGATGAAATCAGGAAAAAAACTCTAAATTTACCGTTCTAATTACGAGAAAAAGTTTAAATTCAGAGTTTCTTTCGTTAAAATCTGAAACAGACTTTAAATACTGACTTCTCAAAGAAAAAAACTCTGCATTTAGACTTAGACTTTTAGAGTTTACAGTCTAAATTTAAATAAAAGTCTGATTTCATAGAAAAAACGTTTAAATTTTGACTTTACAGGTTTGAATTCAAAGGAAAATGTCTAAACTGATAGTTTTAACACTTTTTTCATATACATTCAGATTTTAAACTTTGAATTTACACTTTTTTCTTTAAATTAAGAAAGTAAAGTCTAAATTTAAACTTTACAAGTTTGAATTCTAGAAAAAATGTCTGTATTCAGACACTTTTAACGCTTTGTATTTTTCTGAGAATTCATTAGGTATTTTAAGACTTTTTCTTCTCTAAATTTAGATTTTTAATTGAATTTACCCATTTTTCTCTAAATTTAAAAAGTAATAGTCTGAATTCATACTATTTTGTCCTGAATTCAGTATTTATAGTCTGCATTCCAGATTTTTTCTCTAAATTTAGAGATAACAGCCTGATTTCAGAGAAAAATGTCAGAATTGAGACTTCATAGTAATAATACGCGGTTTAAAGTCTGAATTAGAAATACGCTTTCTTAAATTTGATTACATCCGATATTGTTTTTTACAGAGGGTCCAATGTCACATGACCAACCTACATACGCGAGCGTACCGGGAATAAGAGTCTACGGAATGATGTGTGTAGATAACAAACGTAGAGGCCGTCCCCTCAGGACCACAAGAAGTTTAGAAATGCCACCTTTTCCATGGAAAAAGCCCAAGAACTAGCAGAAACAGCGCTATGGGATTAAATAAAATACTCTTTTAGGCATAGTTTGTGTGATTAAAAGAAATCTATTTAAATTCGAATAATTTAATTGACTACAATAAGTAATATTTATCTATTTAATCATAAAATTATCTTATAAGAATTCTAGAATAATTGTCGCTGCAATTTAATAACGAACAGTGCAATTACGAGTAGTTAAGAGTACAGGAAGGTCCATATAATTAATGGTAGGTTTACATCTGACATTTAATGCATGATATTTATGTCAAATAGAAATGTTAACAATAAAAAATTCTATCAGACGTAAATTTTTGACTGTTTACATTAGCCAGAATGGTCTGTCTGACATTAACATCATGCAATAAATGTCAGATGTAAACCTACCATAAGGTTAGTGATGGCGACAAGATGAGGGATTCTCGTTTCTTGTCTTGTCTCGTCTCGTCTCGTCTCCTTTTTCTCGAGATATTTCGTTTTCTTGACCAGGATTTTAAAGGATTTTTATAAGAGTTCATAATTTTTTGGTCATTGCGTGTGGTGTGATCAAGATAACGAGAAAACTCGAAAGAAATGAGACGAAACGAGAAACGAGAATTTCTCGTATCGACGGTATCACTAATTAAGGTGATCTCATAAACTTATATAACAGATTTTAGATAATTTATACATAAACCATTTTTTAATGTATGGACACAGGGTTTTTATAGATTTTGGAGAACTATTGGAGATTATTGTAAAATCTAGAGAAAAAATACTCAACCTCGCAATGCTGTCAAAACATACCACCTGGTATATTTATGTACAATCGCAGAGACGGAGGTATATTAGTAATAATATACAAAATGATTCATTAAAAAAAACAACCCGGTATTTTTTAACAAAAACCACCTAAATACGCAAAAACCTTATTTTCACGTAAATTTTATATATACACTCGTCAAAATAATTCCGAAATTATACCTTACACTGTTCCACATATCATTTAAGTTTTAAAAATATCGTTAGTAACACAAAATACGTTTTGTAAAATATAGCATGACAGAATAAGTATTGGCCATATTTAAAACTAAGGTTTGACCAATTTACCTTGACAAAAAGTAGAGAACATGACCTTGTCAAGGCAAAGGGTAATTTGTGCAATATTTTGAATAACATTTTTATACCTAAAACTTTAAGAACGTATGTAGTTAAAAATATTTCTAAGTACAAAAATGTCATCTAGGTACACATTTTTTGCTCCTGATATAGCTTTAAGATATAAAAATAGTAAGCAGAAATTTGCAATAAGCATCTCATTGTCTAACTCAAAATTTTATCCAGTAGAATATGTAGGCCGTTGCCAAAACATCTATTACCACCATTTTTTTTGCCTAAAATAAAAAGTAATAATTTAACCTATAAAAAGACGCACTAACACAATATTTTATGGCTTACTGTTATATATGTTCAGCAAACAGACTACTTAAATTAAAAAACAAATCGTTTATTAATTTTTTTAAATATGGCTAACAAGTTGGGATACCGCCACCATTTTTTGCTAAAGCACAAAAATCGGATCTAGGGTAATTTATAACTTATTTTTAATAACATTATGTCGAAGTATATTTATAAGTTCTAGTGTTAAGTCTGTATATAACATACATATAACCATAATGTGACAAAAATAGTATCTCTTATAAAATTGTGTTTTTTTTTTACCTGTTATTTCCTTTACGTTATTTAGTTGAAATTAAGAAAATTTCTTTACACCTTTTTCCCATTTTATTAACTAAAATTGTAAACATTTTTAAAATCCGATTTCTAAAAAGTTTCCAAAGTACTTAGCACATTTGTCATTTAATTTCTGTACTCAAGGCGAAAATTTCCTCATAGTATTTATTGCTGGAACTTCGGCTTAGATTTTAGTAAAACTATAGATTTTTATGTAACATAGATCTTTATTTTTTCACAACAGTAAACTATAAATAAATCAAATCATAATCAATCTAAGTAATGAAGTGGACCTGGTATACAATTTCTTTGTTGTCTTTGGCCTTCTAGGACCCCTGTATGATAAAATCCCAAAATTGTACGTCAAGATCGGTTTATTCTTCTTCCTAAATTTCTCTCAGCCACACAGAAAAGACCACACTTGGCCTTAACACTTATCTGTATTCTTGGAAGTCTTTAATTTGTGATAATACTTAGTTATATTATTTACAACAAAAAAAATGGTTTTAAAAGTACAATTTACTTACCTTTATCCTCATAGAAAAAGAAAAAACTAACCCACAAACAAAACTCATACATAAATTGTCACAGGTTCAATATCACCCAAAGACTGTCTAAATCACTATTTAACTCGTAAAAATTCGTTTTTACTAACTCTACCAAAAATCGAAGTTTTTTAAACTGTTTTCCAGATTTTTTTAATATATCAAATATTTTCTTTACCAAACTGCCTTCTCTAATAGGGTCCAAGCATCATCAAAAAGGGTTTAAAATAATATTTAATACCAATAAAACTAAAGCTATACCTACACCTATCAAACTTACCCAATATATTTGTGTTTACTTGAATGCTAGTAGTATACATGGGTTCCATCAACCTTTGTTCTTGTTTCTCAAAGCAACTCTTCATAATGTTCTTAACTGCAGATTCCTCTGAAGACACAACTTGCGGAGTAATTTCTTCTGGTTGAATATCCTTAACTAACTCAAATTTTTTTACTATAAAAGCACAATTCATTAAAGGTTCTTCACACAAAGGTCCCGATTTACAAAAGTTATGGAAGGAGTTCGTTATACACTGAGATAATAGAGTTCTTTTATCCGTTACATTTGTTTCTAAAAATATGTTTTGAATATAATTTTCTGAACAGTTAATAAGGAGGTTTGCACAGTCTTGTTGTTTCCCCACACTCCATATTTTAGTTTCCAGGCCTGACCAAAGAGAGCCACAAGAATCAAATGCAGATTTTAACTGTTCTTTAAGATGAGCCAAACCGCGATTGGTCAAATCACTTTTAAAAACCTTTTCTTTTATTTCATTACTTTTTGTTATCAAATTTTCATTAACCTGATTTATAATGTCTATAAGGCTTTTATGTTGATGTTCTTCTACATTTCTTAAAAACTCATTGTTATTTTTAACTACTTCTACAATTTCATTGGGTAATGACACAACTACCATTGACAATAACATGTAAGGAGTTTGAACCTCAATTTCAGGAGTTTGATCACTTAAACTACTATTCACTGTTTCTCTAAGGGATACCAAAGGACTGGAGACCTGAAATTCAATCTTTGCAAATTTATTTTTAGGTCTTCAATGCATTTATCCAAGTGCACATCGCCAGCTGTTATAATGACAAGTTCACCAGTTTCTTGGATGATAACTTGAACACAAGAATCACTTTGCATGAGAAGATTCAGTCCATGACGTAAAAATAGAGAGTTCTTTGGGGTTGACAGGTTCAATAGCATATCTTACCACAGGATATGAAGTTGGATGCTCAATAAGAGGCACAACATCCAGTTTACTGGACAAAGTAGCTGTGCGTAATATACTTTTTCAATTCCTCCTATTCCACAGAAGTTTCCTGCTGGAATTGAATCAACTAGCACTAAATCTCTTCCTAAGAAGGTGTAGAGCTCTTTTATTTGTACTCTGCTTACATGCCTATTTGAAGAAATATTTTTTTCGGGATCTTCATCTGTTTGATTTTCTTTGGGAATGTATCCAGATGTCAATGCAAAAAGTTCTTGTCCCACCTTTAGTGTACCAGTAAAACCCTTGCTAAAGCTATTACTGCAATCTCATCTGAGACCATTTGAATTTTGTCATCTGGAGTTGGTTCTCCACACTCTTTATTTTTAAACTCTTCCTTAGGCTTACTTTCCAACTCTTCCTTAGGTTTATCTTCCAAATTTAGATCTCCAATTTGTGTAGTGGGAACAGCAGGTTGCCTGGGTTTTGGAATAAACTGTTTAGGTGCATTTTGTGAAAGATTCTTGGCATTTACACAAAACATCTTTTGAAACATAAGATATGATAGGTGAATCTTCAGTAGTAGAAAACTTTTCAAAAAATGGGCTGACAGAGTTAACACATTTATTTAAGAAAGGGTCTTCAATGTAATGATTGGCATTTAACAAATACTCAATCTTTTTCTTCTCCATGTTGCTGGGAGAAGGAATTATATTTAGACATTGTAAAAGTAGAGTATGTGCCAAAGGTTTCCAAGCCGATAGAATAGCTTTAATTTGATATTTTTGGTCATTTGAAGTGGTCATTTCTCTAGTAGGATTTGCAATACCTAGTTTCTTTAAAATGGGTAATACTTTGTCCTTTTCCATACGCACAGCCAGAGTTTGATAGACATGTACAATAGTTTTAAGACAAAGCTGTACAAATATATTTGATTTTTGCTTATCCACAGCTCCAGTTTTAATTTCACCTTTGAATCAACCCAACAGTCAAAATTCCACATTTTCCGATTTAAAGACTCTGCAGTTTCATTTTTAACCATTCCAATAACCATATTTGAGATTTGTTTTGTGGTAAAACCCCAGCCATCCATGGCACTAGCAAAGATAACATTGCCAGTTTCTGGGCTAAATAACAATCCTGTATCTTCTATATCTACTTCACTGCTTGTAAATTCATACTGGTACAATTCAGCTATTATGACATTACAATTCTCTATAACTTTTATAATACTTTGAAACATTAGGTCTATATCTTGATCTAATTCAATAATTAACCTATCAAGTTTGTTAATGACAAGAATCATTTTGGCATGTTCTTCAAAAGCTTTACTAATTGATTCTCTAGTCTGCACACAAACACCTTCAACTACATCTACTAGAATAATTGCCCCATCACACACTCGTACAGCTGCCCCCACCTCAGAAGAAAAGTCAATATGTCCAGGTGTATCTATTAAATTCAACAAAATTTTTCTGTTTTTCCCAAGATCTTCATCATGAACTATATTAAGAAGTGATACTGCACTACTTTTCATTGTAATTCCTCGCTCTTGCTCATCAGGTCGATCATCAAGATATCTTAAAATTCCTGCCATACGTTTACTGACTAAACGATTAGTAGCCAGCAATAGATCAGCTAAAGTTGTCTTTCCATGATCTACGTGAGCAAGAATACAGACATTACGGATACACTGGGGTTCTTTCATGCAGAATTTAAGTTCCTCCGGTGTTGGTTTAATTGTTTCCATTGTCTGTAAGCGGAAAGAAAAATACAAAAAACATAAACAAATATTGAGGGTGAGATCCTGAGTAATAAATATCAGAAATTAAAAATTTTATTTGTAGGTTTACAAGAAAAAAATTGCGGAGAAAGTTAATATTTTCCACATGTAAAATTTAACTTAACGTTTTAAATATTACTTACCAAATTGTTTCTATAAACGCACAATTAACTATTTTAAAGGAATATGAGCGAGTTGGCTACAATCAACCCCTATTTAATTTTTAAATAACTTTTAAATAATTAAAAATTTTCAAAAATAAAGAGCCTAACCTCACTTAAATTAAAATTACGATTTTGATACCTCTGTCGCCATCTAGTGCATTGTGTTCTTAAATATAGGGGTACGTTCTAGATTAAGGATGGATGTTTGTTTAAGCATTGCAATAAACATATGCAATAGTTAAATAGGAGTAGGTCTTACTTAATTTAGAAATTTTTGATTAAATTAAGTGGTTATAAACTCCAAACATCGATATTCAAGCTTTTTGGTACTAGATCGTAGGGTATAGTTAAATAATCGTAGAATCGGTTAAGGACCATTAAGAACTTCGAGCATATTGCCCCAGAGAGAAAAGATCAGCTGTTTATGATCCTAACCTAAAAATATTTGGCATTTCATAACAACAATAACAATACGTAAAGAGTTTTATTTGATATCTTCACAGGAATTATTCTAATGTTTACGATTTAGATACATTTTTGCGTAATTTTGTCCTGTGCTGAATAGATACCAATGTTTAAGTGAGATTTTAGTGACCTTACCAACAAAATGATAACTCTCTCCCAGCGCTTGAAGCAAAAAAGCAAAATGATGCTGAAATTCCAACCACTAGGGCTCCTATTAGAGATCGTTTATTAGTAAAGAAGCTCAGGAAATGTCCCAGATGTTACCAGCTTCATGCTCAGTACATTATGATGATGAAAATGATTTAAGTAAATTCACACTAGTTGTTCAACCCAACGAGGGATTTTGGGAAGGTGGAACCTTTAGATTTGATATTAATGTTACTGAAGAATATAACATGGTTGTAAGTACAAATTCTATCCTGCATATTTATTATATTATGCATTTTAGTGGTGTAAGTTATTAAATGGTACCATTTTAATTGTAAGTCTAATTCTATTTAGAAAATCAATATGTGTATTACAGTGGAAGGTTACTGGCACTTTTGGTTTGATATTAGGATTAAAAAAAAGTTAATTCTGTTCTAACGTATGTCTATTTTCGTTATTTTAGCCTCCTATAGTTAAATGCTCAACCAAACTGTGGCATCCCAATATATCGGAAAACGGAGAAGTATGTCTTTCACTCTTAAGGAGGCATAGTGTAGATGGTATGGGATGGTCACCTATACGAAGGCTTAATGATGTTGTTTGGGGACTACATGCATTATTTACTGTGAGTCAAAAAATACCTTTATATATTTACCTCCTAAATATCTAATTTCTAGGCCCCAATATGCGACTTGGGAGTAGAAATTTCTGATAGAAAAGGTGTTTTGTTTTCCTCTTTCAATCAATCAGGCAATTTGAGCAGAGTGGGAAGAAACCCTTACCTTTAGAAATTAGTACTTCCTAAGTCGAAAATCTTGCCCCTGGGCAAAGTTTAGAAAAACATATTTTCAGATCATCATATACATGCTACAACTTGTAAAATTAAAAAGATAAGTGTTAAAGTTATTTTATCCAGAAATTTATTGTTTTAAGTTTTTATTTAGTATAAATGTAATTTGTGATTTGTCTATTTTAGGATTTGCTTAATTTTGAAGATCCCTTAAATGTTGAAGCAGCAGATCAATTTAGGCATTCAAAGGAAGAATTTAAATTAAAAGTAATGGAATATGTTGTGAATTATGCGAAAGAATAGCTATAGGATTCATGTAAAATTGATGTACATTAAAAATCCATTCTTTCTTGTAATACTTAAATAATTTAATTTATTTTCATTAGTCCTATTGTTCATAATTTAGCAGTAATTTTGTGATATCTTTTGTATTTTATCCTATAAAATATAAGCTAATGATATTGTAATTATAATTAATAAAATGCGTTAAGGATTTTTTCAGTAATTAAATTTTTATGGGTGGTGTTACATTTTTGAAAATGTAATTTGTGTTTAAATAAATTGTTTAATACTTTGAATGTTTTTTTACTGAAAATATTAATTTACTAATAATCAGACGCGCAACTAGGATTTTCAATTTTTGTTTTATCTAAAAATACCATCTCTCATCACCAACACCAAACATATACCTGATACTATTGGCCTAAAGATGAACACTTTGATGATTTTTATTTTGGAATTTGCGAAAAAGTTAGTTTTTTCGTTGCCCCCCAGAGAAAATAAAAAATTTAAAGGCAAATCCTCCATGTTTGCGAGATTTGTCGATAAAATTTGAATAAATTTACAGAACAGAGAATTTGCTTTTAAAACTTCTGGTATTCTTAGGGGCTAACCAAAAAACAGTAGCAAAGCATGAGCAAAAACAGGCGTTGGCGAAGTCGTATCCGCGAGGCCCCTTTTGTCGACAAATGAAAGTCGGAAAAAAGTTAAGGACCAAAAAAAAACAAAACAAAAAAAGGTCACTCTTAAATATACAGTATTTTCTACAAAATACATTTAAAGCTAGAGGCAAACATGATCCTGCGATGCTTCTTTTATGACAGATTAAATTTGGAAAGCAAAAAAAAGGCCCCACTTTTTCATTTCCCTGTCGAAAAACCAATACAATCTCATAGATAGAAACCATTAGAATCTGCGACAAAAGCTCAGTAGAAACCACGGTTTCTATTGTGATCTATAGTGCTTTTGTCGCAGATTCTAATGGTTTCTATTGGTCTGTAGGATGGTATTGGTTTTTTCAATAGGGTTCTTACATTTTTATGTTATTTCCGTATGTCACATTTCATACCTCCACCTTGCCGCAAGGTCCCTCAAGGCGCAAATTCATAAAAATTTTCTTCACCAAAGTGTTTCTCTTGTACGTTTACATCTGACATTTATTGCATGATTATATGTCAGATAGAAATTCTGGCTAATGTAAAGAATAAAAATTTATATCAGACATAAATTTTTTGACCGTTTACATTACATACCTAAATAACATGCAATAAATGTCAGATGTAAACATACTATTACGGCAAATGGCGTTTGGTATATACAGGGTATCCAAGAATTTGTGGGCAATCTCTTGGATTCATATTAAACACATAAAGATAATGTTCATATAAAATATTTTCCTAAAGTCCCCTTTTTACGGAGATATGTGCCCTTAAAGGACGCTACTGAAACTTAAATAACTTTTATATTACCTGGTATATTGAAATATTTTTTAATATAATGAATTCCAGTTAGGACTTCTTAAAATGGTATTCCTGTAAAACATTTGCCTTTATTAGCTCGCCAGGGGCGGACTAACCCGTACACAATAGTGTTAATTATTTTTACACCCTAATAAAGAAATAAAAATATTATTTTTAAAATACCCTAAACCTTTAGCTGAAAAAAGGTGCTCCTGTCCGCTATCGATAAAGTGAAGCGTTTTTGAGAAAAACAACATTTTGATTTAATAGGGTTGTATTTTGTCGATGTAATTCGCAAAGTGCGTAACTCCATTTTTAGAAATTTTGGAGAAGCATTTTTAAAAGCAGAATTTTACATTGATGTATGGTAGCGTATGGTAAAAAAATAATTTAAAAATAAAAGAAAATATTGTGTTGTTTTATATTAAATTATTTTTTTACTATCTACCACACATCGCTGTAAAATTCTAATTTAAAAAATGGTCCTGTAAAATTTCTAAAAATGGAGTTACGCACTTTGCGAATGACACTGACGATTTATTAATTTTGTTTGTCGGTTTGACATAGGCTCTCTCTAATTTTATGAATTTTCTAGCTTTAGTTATCAAAGAATATGGGACCCTGCATAATGCTGCAATATTATTTTTTAGTTTCGTGAAAATAAAAAAATGTTTTTATTTTAGTACCATTTGCAAGAGAATAACCTAATGTTTTTAGATGTTCCTACTAAACAAAAACTTGTTTTTGTCGAAAACTCTTTAATTTATCGACATTTAACAAGAGTACCTTTTTTAGCTAAGGATTTAAGCTATCCAAGAATACTTATTTAATATATTTATTATACAGGGTGTAAAAATAATTAACACTATTGTGTAATGGTTAGACCGCCCCTGGCGAACTAATGAAGGCAAATGTTTTACAAGGATACCACTTTAAAGGGTACTTTTATTTATCATAATAAAAAATTATTTCAGTATACCAAGTCCTATAAAAGTTATTCAAGAAAAACCGATATCCAGCGGCGTCCTTTAAGGGCACATATTTCTGTAAAGAGGGGCTTTAGGAAAAAAAATGTATAGGAACTTGTCACATTATTTTTAAGTGTTATTCCATTGGAATTCGAGAGATTGCCCACATATTCTTGGACACCCTGTATATGGTGTGGGTCCCATGTCCCAGTTTTTGGATAAAATTATTTAAAAGCCTAGTTGTGCCTCTGCTAATAATGATGACAAGTAACAACAAATAAATCTTCCTGCTTATGTCATTCTAAATTTCTATGGTGCAGTGCATATCCTACACACAAAAGTTAAGTGATTTATTAAAGGAGACAAAGTCACTTATCAACTTAAAAGCAGATTTTCATTTTAGCCTTAGGTAAAGGAAGAGCTGAGGCTTAAGGATAATCAATTATTGTTACAACTGTCATAAAAGAACAAAAATATCTACTTCCTAACACTAAACTTATAAGATAAAAAGTGTAAATCATACATGCAATTCAGGTTGGTAACTTTATTTTTTTACTAGTGAAAAATAAAATTACTGGCAATATTTTGACGACGATATTTTGCAATATGGCTCATTTATTATATTTTGTTTCTTTAATTTTTAAAATTTATTTTTCTGCGATTTTTGGTTTATTGAGAATAAAAATATTTATTTATTTACTTATGACGCGGTATTTTGTGCTTAGTTGCTTTAGTAATGGTTGATGTTCCCAACTTCCCAAAATAAAAGACGGCTATGGCGTACATAAGCTGCCATTTTTAGAAACCACTGGTTATTCAAGTTTCTTTAGAAAGGGTTGTGGTTATGGCTAGAGCAGATAACAAACCTAGTGTAAAAAATAAAACCAAAGGAAAAAATAAGCAAAAGTGTATTTACTCAATTTAACTATCTCAAAAATAAATACAATAATTTTAGATCTATAGGCATAGTTAACAAACGTTTCATTTATGAGGAATGTGGTAAATATAAAAATGAAATACAAAATAACAAACACATATATTTTTATAAATACGAAATAACATAAGTAACCAAAAAAATCCATTCTCTATGAACTCAAGTTGTTTATTAAGTCATTGAGCATCACTGATCCAAAAACGATATTTTCACAATTGATTCTTAAAGATATTTTATCTCCTTTGTAAACGGTTACTAATGTTAAACTTGATGACGTCATTGTTTGGCCTGCGAATCTACAAAATAATTAATAGGTAAAAGTATTTGTAAAAGTTATCTTGCATTTATTATGTAATATAAAAATAAAAGCTCTGTTTTGCACAACAAAAGTTATAACTAGGTTTAACTTTTTCCGTCAAAAACTGAGTTTGGCAATATGAGAGAGAGTCCACACCTGAGGAAAAACGGCGGAGCGGAGGCGTAGCGTAAAGACATTCAGCTTCCGCACTCTGTAACTCGATAGAAAAATCTTTCTATGCAGTGTAAATCATTTGGCAATTTCTTTTCTATTGAGTTACAGAGTACGGGAGCTGGTTTCTTATTGGTGGAGTAAAATAATTCAGCCAATAAGAAACCATCCCCCGTACTCTGTAAGTCGATAGAAAAGAAATATGATTGACATTGCATAGAAAGGAAATTTTTTCCCTATCGAGTTACAGAGTGCGAGAGCAGAATCGCTTTACGCTACGCCTCTGCTCCGCCGTTTTCTTCTGGTGTGGACTCAATCTCATATTGACAAAAAGATAATTCTTTAAAATTAAGAGCGGGTACAAAAGAATTTGTTAATTGTTATTTATAAATCTTTCTTAACCAACAATTGTCTAGGCTAAGTTAATTTCGTAGCGGCAATTTTTAAAGGTTGGTATCTTAGAAATCACTAAAATAATCACCAAAGTTGTTTTTGCATAAACGAAAAATTGCAGCAACGTTTAAAAACAAACAAGTGCTCTTGCGCAGATAGAAAAATGGCTGCAAGAAATCTTTTAAACTGGAAAAACACTGAAAGGATATGAAAATTTACCTTAAATATTCGGGTACTGAATTATCACAAGGTCCCAAATTCGTAAGCTCAGCAATTCGTTCAACAATATTATTACAATCAGTCAATATCGCCGTATGTTCATTCATACCGCATAATTTTGATTGCTTCTCAATAAACAAGCTAGTTGGCATTTTAACTGGTCGTAATAACTCCCCGACGTTTGGTTTTATAGAAACGGAGAAATTACCTAGAAACAAAAAAATTATTGACCAAGTTTCTCATTGGGAACTAGCTAAGTCTTAACTTCGCTTAATGTAATGTAATGTAGAATATGTACATGTCATGCTACTTCAATCTTTTAGTGGCATACCTAATTCAGAGCGGAGGCGCCCTTTGCAAACATCTGTGTTGCATAACCATTCTTTACACAGATACGCCGGACCACCGGCTTAACGTGCCTTCCGAAGCACAATTTAAGAGAATTTACTAGTCACAGTAGTTTGCAATTACCTTCTGTGAGGTGACAAATAATTAAAATTCCTTTGTGTGACACCATGGTTGAACCCGAGTCGTTTTAGGTGAAAAGTTTGTTATAAATGTAATGCAACTAGGAGCATAAAAAATGTACTTAAAATGAAGTTACCTAAGGAAGACACAAGTTCAAAGTTTGCAGGTTGAGTGGTGTCATTGAAGTCAATTCCTAATGTAGCTGGAAGTGAACAATTCGGTGGTAAATTGGGGATACAGGCGAAATCATGTATACTCATACCAACAGCTAAACTCTACAAAAAACAAGTGTATTAGCCAATAATTTTAGTACAATAAAAAGTAGTTAAGTAATTATGAAGTTAATTAAAGTGACCCATAGGATTGCTAATTTTATTAAAATTAAATTACCTTTTTCCTAATCGAATATCAGTAATAGGTTCACTGGTATTATTGGTAAACATTATATTTATATTCGTCATACTAGGAGAATACAGGTGCGGACTTCTTGTAAACCTGTATGTTGCAGACAAACCCCTACCATTAATTTTGTTGATCAGTTCTTTTGGTTTTGTGTTGGTAAATGGGGGTTGTACTACTTGAATTATCGGTAAAGGGTCCACTGGAGTTGTTGGAGTGTAAAATCCACCTAAAAATAACTATTTTATTACTCTATAACTTTAGGGATGGTAGTAATATTTATTACCAAGAGATGGCGTTAAAACAGGCGCTGACGTATCTCCTTCATACAAATCTAACAGCAAATCTAAATTAGACTTCTTTTCATGAACTTTATGAACGTTATTTAAAGTCTTTTCCGTGTTTGTCTTCTTGGCAACATGGTTAGTAGAAGGCGTATTGTTGTCTTGTGCTTCTTCATTCGAACTAGATTCTTCAGATGAAGATTCAGACTCTTCACTTGAGGACGATCCTGAATTCTCACTTTTCCTACAAACAAAGTTAACCTAATATAAATCCCGCCTTCAAAATGCTTAATAAGCAAAACTTACTTATCAAAATCTTCCTCTGCGGAGCTCTCAGGATTACTTGTTTCCTCAGTACCTGTATCTTCACTCAGATGAGTCACTATCAGAACTAGAACTCTCACTTTCGCCTGCTGAAGTTGCTTCTGAAGCTGATTCCCATGAAAAACATGTCTTTCCCTTTTTATCCTTGAAGAAATTCCAAAAAGTTATTGCACAATCAAAATAAACATATCTTTCTTTAGTTGTAAGTAAAAAGTGATATACTTACAGTATTCTTATAATGTTTTAGCACTTTCTTCATAGTGAATAGGTTCCACATTTCTAACCTCTCCAGATGGCGGTACTTCTGGAAAGTCTGGCAGTGGTTCATAACCAGCTGCTCTTTGTTTTATGTAATGTGACAGAGAACCAAGTTGCAAGTCCTCTTGGTCTAAAGTAAAATACAAAAGTTTTAAAATTACACTGTTATACAAAGAATAAAGGGACATATTAATATTTAACTTATTATTATTTAAACCAGTGGTTCACGACCTTTTAGTCCTGGGAAACCATTAGACAAAATTTCTGTTATGCTGTGGACTACCCTTGCGCTCACGAGCCAAGACGAGACTCGAGAGTCGGAGTCGGGTCGTGTTACGCGCTCGGGTAATTTTGTGTCGACGCTTGTCACTTATTTATTGGCATGGTTTGCAGACCACTTAAGATGCTTCGAGGGACCACCAGTGGTCCGCGAACCACCGGCTGGGAACCACTGATTTAAACCAAAGATTTCTTAGAATACACAGACAAGACTTAGACAGACTTAAAAAAATCATTACTAACCTTTAAATTGTGACTGTAAAATAGGAGCAGGTTTACTAGACAAAAATATCCTTGAAGCCTGAGATGCAAGCTTGCCAGACTGACCAGATATAAAATGTTTTAATAACCTCGCCTTGTCTCTTATGTCATAGTTTTGGTCATATCTGGCTAAATTAAAAATATATTGACATAAAAGTAATGTTTGTTCTGGATTTGTGATGTATAGTTTTATAGCTAAGTTCATAACTTGAAGTTTCACAATGTCATGCTAAAATAAATTATTTATTACATAACAGAACAAATCACCCTGTAAATTAGACTGGGCCAAAAGAACAGAAATATTTTTTTCTAATGGTACTGTAAAAATATTGTTTATGACGACAAAAAAAATATCCTGAAATTTTCAGCCATTTTTAACATTAAAAAGTGTATCATTAAAATTATTGATTTGCAAAAATTGTTGCATTTTTATATAAAATCTCGAAATCAGTTAATCGTGAACCTTTGACCAATTTATATTCTTGAAGGAAATTAAATTCTCTACAAAAAGCTTTCTTAGTAAATTTCCGTAGAACGAGCAGTTTTCTTGTAATCGCGCCTAAAAATTAAATACATTTTTAATTTTGTCACTTAAATTCAGGGTTTTTTAAACTACCATAAATATCAATATCTTTATAAACAAAAAATAACTATTCTTAAGGAATTTTATGCTCTACAAAAAGGTCTCTTAACATTTTTTGATAAAAATTTATTCCTTTCATTTCAATTTAAATGTCAATATTAGGGGCTGAAAATGTCATGATTTTTCTTTTGTCATGATGAACAATATTTTTACAGTACCGTTAGAAAAAAAATGTTTCATTTTTTTGACCCAGTTTACTGTATATATGTATTAGTGTCCTAACCTCATCAGAAAAGTTTTGGCAAGTTTCCTTAGAACATCAGGAGCGATTTTAGGTACTTTCTGAGAGTGTTCACCCAACAGCCACAAGATTGCAGCTCTGGCTTGGGCGACAGTTATGCTGTCAAGTAACCTTGCCATGTGAGTTATAATTTCTTTTGGATCTGCAGCTTGTGTTTGCAAAAGTCTTTTTATAACAATTACACTTTCTGCAACTACTGCTTCTGTAAAATTAAAAATTCATTTAAATAATTGCTAAAACTAAAAATACCATAAAAAATGTTATCTTACCATCTCTATTAGATAACAAAGAAACCAAACCATTAAGGCACGTATCTGTAACTTCAGAAATGGAACAGGCACATCTTCCAATAGCTTGTATAGTGGCAGCCACAAAATATTTATCATTATTAGATATATAAGTCTGCAATTCCTCAATATAATCAAAACATTTCCGTCTTGTAGTCAAATTTGTTAAAATTTCTAACTTTAACAGCTTAACATTAGTAGGGTCGGAAGTTCTGACAAAAAGCTTTTCAGATACGTCTCGAACATTCCCTTGTTTTTAGCACTTACAGACGCAATTGCATTTAAAACGATACTTTGAACTTCAACATGTGACCTTAATAGACGAACTAAAGCTTTGGCAGCCAAAGGAAATTCACTTTTGGGAGCGGCATGATGATAGAGCTGAGCTACCGCCATTACTACAGCGGCGTTTCGTGATTGTAATAGAGGTCGCGTTGACCTTAGTAAGAGTCGATGATCGGGATCTAATGATGGTGCAGGTTTTTCTGAAACGTCGGAATTTGAGTCATAAAAAGGACGGTCTGTTTCATCTTCGATTTCCTAAAAATTAAACTTAATTAGTATCTTAAACTGTGCAGGGTTTCAATGATAAAAACTATTGTAAGGTGTTTGTTTATACCTGGTGGTGCAATCGCCTAGCGGAACATAGGAAATTCCATGTAAATTTAAAGGGGTTAATTACTGGCTTCCTGTACATTTTACAAAAAGAAACCTAAGATAACTTCCTGAAGAGACCAATTTGACAAACCCTTGTGCCAAGTTTCAAAAAAAAAATAAGTGAATCTTGAATTATTTAATTAAATGTAAACGCAAAACTACCAAATTCTCGGTTCAGGTAAAACCAGAAAGGCACCTGTAAAATGAATGTTGTCACTGACATGAGAAAAAGTGTCATATAAATCGAAAATTTGTTAATTTTGAAATAACATTAAATTAAATAAATAAAGATTCGCTTATTAAAATTTTTTGAAACTTGGCACGAGTCAGATTGGTCTCTTTAAAAAGTTATCTTACATATTTTTTGTAAAATTTACAGGAGAGCCAATAATTAACCCTCTTAAAATTTACATGGGATTTCCTATGTTCTGCTTGGCGATGCACCATCTGGTATAAGCTAGTAGCAAGGTTTCATTGGGAGGTATGCAGATCTAAGAGAAAGAGTAGGTTAATCACCTGTATAATTCAAAAGTTTCTCGCTGGCATTTAAGCCAAATTTTATAATTCTTTAAGTTTATACTGACAAAAATAGAAATTCTGTGGAGCTACAACACCCTGTATGTAGCTCTACTTGGCAAATGACCCACCTACATAATTCTTTTTTTAAACCAAAACATAAAAGTATTTATTTCCTAAAACAACTACAATTATATTACTATGCAAATAACCCTTAATATAGAATCGAGCGAATTCACTTGGCCGCATTTTAAATTACTTTATGGGTTTATACAGGGTGTTATCCTAACTCTGGTAAGAAAATTTAAGGGCGTATTCCTAAGCCAGTTTTATGAAAAAAGTTCATATATACATAGGTCCGGAAATTCTTTGTTTTTAAGATACAGGGTGTTACACTTTAAAATAAAAATCGGGTTTATAATAATATCTTAAATACGCTTTTTTCGATTTTAATAAAATCTGGCTGTGGTATTTATGGAAATAGGAAGGTAAGTTAGTACTTAACTAATTTTAAATAGTGAGCCCAGTGGCGGCGTGGGATGCATCTTGGCTATTATTATTGACAAAAATGCACGCCACTGACTTTTTTGCAAATTTTCTATTTTTTCCAGATAAAACACCTAAAATACAAGTTTTTTGTCTCTTAATATTTTTGAGTAGCTTGCTTAGTTTTGCAAAATAAAAATAAAATCCTCTAAACTACATAGTCCTGGTCTCTACAAGAAACATTGGGAGATTTTTTCTTTTAAAAATTAAGTCTTATAACTTCCTATTAGCAATTATGTAACAACAACAACAACAACAATAAATACTTTAATAACGTTTATATCTAATTTAACAGATTTGACTTAAAAATGTGTTTTAGTTATTTTAATGTTTTTAAAAGTTTAACACCCTATATCTTGAGAACGAAAAAATTGAGGGCCCATGTTTATATCAACTCTTTTTTTTAGAAAAATAGCTTATGAACACACCCTTAAATATTCTTATTTCAATTTGGAAACACCCTGTATGGCAACAGAAACATAAATCTTTCAAATACCATATTAGAAAAACTTTTCAAGATATGGCTGTTAGCAGTGCTTTTTAAAATCTATGTAAACTATTATTTAGGTGCATTGTAAAAAATAAACTAAAAACGGACATTATTATGTAGTAACTGTACTATTATGAAATGTAAAAGTAAAAAAAATGATAAGAATGTGATATTAAAAATTACATGGTAAAATGCATATAATTAATCAATTAAATTTCATTTCTAAATGAAACATAACAACATTACATTAACTTTAATGTAATGATATAGTGATATTTATTAAAATAACCTTGACTGGAAACAGCAAAGATATTAAATATTTAAACCAAGCCTGTGTATGCAATATATCAGATATATCAAAAACAATATTCTTGATAATTTTATTATGTACAACAATAATAACTAACATAAAGGTAAAAGTAAAATAAAACAGTAATAAATAGGTATATGTACCTATTTATTTTTAAAACATTTGTTTTATATATACAGGGTGTAAAATTAACCATTGTCCTAAAAAAATGATTAAAATAATATACCTAAAATCATTCAATTATTAAATAGAAAAGTTCACATAGGTCCCTAAAAAAACCAATATGAAAATAAGTATTCTTTACAAGCAGTCGAAATCATTTTACAGAAGTGCAGTACTGCTTGTAATTTCCTTGCACTGCATGCAGTTGGTAATCTTAATTAGCTCTGAAGAAAAAATCTTTGGCTAGTGTAAAATTCTGCATCTCCAGTTCAGACAGTATTCGACAGATGCAACCTTGCAGTGCAAGGAAATTACAAGCAGTAAGAAGTCCTAACTCTTTTATTTTTGTAAAAAAACTACATGTTAAGTGTTTTAACAATTGTCTATGGTCCAATGGGTTAATCTTAAATTCATGAATAAAACCTTTATATACTTTATAAAGTAGAAATACACGATGAAATACTAAATTATAAATATCAAATAAGCAGTCAAGCATTAAAACAAAAATTACCTCCAGGGTCAGGACAAAAACTTTGTAAAGTTTTTGTTTAGAAACCAAATAGTTTTCTTATTACTGATAACTAAATATCTGCTACAAAAACACTGTCAGGACTAAACAACAAGATTCAGCTTTGGGGTTGCTCCAAAGATTATATTTAAAATTTTCTGATAGATATTTTCCATGTTTCATAAAAAAATAAAATTTAGGTATAGATTTTGTAGTTCTTTTTATTGACTTTAAAAGAAAAATATTTACTTCTGTATACAGCTTTAATTTCCAACACTTACTTTATTTCATGATTATAATTGAATGGTATATTATTTTTTGACATTTTTATGACCTATTTCCAGGCCCTGAATTCTCTGACAAATCCAGGTTGATAGCAAACTTAATTTCACATACTACTACACATCTATATACTTACATTAATATTGGGATCAGCAAATTGTGACTTAGCATATCTTGTCAGCATATTAACTATGGTAACTTGACCCCACTCATCTACATCTACTATCAAGGCACAGAGTTTCCTATAAACTTCATGAATAAGTTCTACTCTCTCAGGACATACTTCTGTAAAAGCCATAACTGCTGATCCAATAACTAACACAGTCTTATCTGCCAGTAATTTTTGAATTATTGTAACTAGTTCGGATTTTAGTTCTGGATCTAAACTGAAATAGAATTTTTACTTAGGTATAGGGTTGTGAGAAAACTTTTCTGACAATGTCATATTTTCATAAAAATGAAAATGATGGTCATGACATTTATTTTTATGACATAACTGTCATTTATTATGATTCATTTGTTGCTAATTGTCAAAAAACATAAAATACCATCATTTAAAAAATGACAGTCACAAAAATTTCGGCTGACCTAAATTTATACACCATACAAGCAGATACATGCTTAAATCAGAGTGAGTATAGTTAGTTTTTAATTGTTCTGCGGTATTAGTGTATTTTATACAATACTATGCCTGTTTTTTGTTTTGGTGGCATATGTAGTAAAATGCCACTTCTTTATGTGGCAGAAGCAGTACTTGGTATGCCAGCTACTTCAGCAACGACTGAAAGAACTTTTGGCTCATATTGATATATTCACTCAGAAGCAGAACTAATAAAATGGTTTATTTTATTAGCTACTTTATAAAATCCATTCCACATATTCTAGACCTAGTATTATGGTTTTAGTTTTGTTTATGCATGATTTTTTTTATAAGTGTTTACACCTTTTGTTTTAAGGTCTTAGTTTTTTTGTTAAAATATTTAGTCTTTTCAATATTAGGTAATATCTGGTTTATTTAATTGTCCAATGCTTGTTATTTACAATAAAGGTAAGGCAAATAATAAATGACGATAAATTACAATAAATGACAAAAATAATATATAAATGACTGTAATGAGTCACAAAAAATAAACGACCGTCATTTTACAACCCTACTTAGGTATATTTTATACATAAAAGTATAAATAAATAAATTACCTGTACAACTTTGGTATGGCATGAGCAGCAGTTTTTCTTACATAAGGTGACATATCAGAGGAAGCATCACGAATAGCCAACATAACTATAGGAGATATCATTTTTACTCTTATACTAGATAACACTCTTAAAGCTCCAGCTCTAATTAATTGATTTGGTTCTTTTAAAGCTCTTTGAAATGTAGATATGGATAACAAAGCCAAGTCTTGCTGCTCTTCAGCATACCGTTCTAAATAAACATACACTAATTTTTTAACTTCAATATTTTTTGAAACAACATTTTTTACAACGGCTGGAAATAGTACTGATGCGTCCCTTCCTTTTGCTACCATCTAAAAACACATATAGTAAAACATATTGAAAAGAGCTAGGAAGATAATACCATACCCCAATTATACGTTTCATCGCCTCTAATTTTAAACTATCTTTACTGGAGTCCAACATTTCTTTAAGATCATCATGCCTAAAATATGACATTGTAAAAATTATAAATTAAGTGAAAAGGTTAAGAGCTTACTTCTTAAAATCGGAATGGAAGAAGCCCCCAGTTGCAGGATCTGCAGCATATTCATTTTCGAAACCCAATCCCCGATCATTGGAGTATGAGTTTGTGTTTGACATATTTTGTGTTGAAGGAGCCAACATCTTAAAAATATATTATTTCATTCAAAAACTACTAAAATTAAACAAAAATATTAAAAATACACATATCTGTGACATATGACACGTCTATAACCTACAAATATGTACAAATTAGAACTTGTCAAGTATTTGATATTTGACAATAAGGTCTGTTCCACAAGAAATATTATTATTTTTCAGAGGTCTGTTCCTTAAATTAGAAACAATTATATTTTGTGTATACTTGATTGTCTATACAAAAAGTGTTTATTAACGGAAAATTACGCAATAATGGCGGATATTAATTAAATAATGTTTCCACTGTTTAAACGCATTTTTAGTATACTGTATAAGCAATAGCTAAAGGTATATCGGCCAGTAAAGCAACAACAAAGGATGTATGATGAATCATCCAATACGAGATGTTTACATGCCGGTATTTACGTTACACTGTCTCTTTTCCTCCCATAGCCTATGTGTTATGTTACTTAGCTGATCCGGTAAAGAAAATTATGGTAATTGTCTAGAATTGGGGTTTTTTTCGGGGCGCTGATCACAAATCTGAAATAATCTTTAGGTAAAACGTTTCGTTTCCGAGATATGCGAACTTATTTCGTCTTTTTGCCCACATGGTGGGGTATGTGCTTACGCCCGCAACGATCTGGCTTGTGCTCGAGTTTCCAATCTTGAATCGGGTAGGCCCGATATCCTTTGGCTCAAACTTTCCCTTAGGTCTTCAACTAAATTTATCTGCTGTTTGTACCGGTCCCCATTTAATAATTCCTATGTCGAATTCTTTGACTTTCTTTCAACAAAGATCGATAGCATAATTTCTCAGCTTCCATCGGCTGAAGTAATCGTGCTTGGCGACTTTAATGTCCATAATAGGGATTGGCTGGGCTCTTCAAAAACTGACCCCCAAGGCAGAGCAGCCGAAATCTTCGCAGTCAGTAACTCTCTTACCAACCTTATTATGAAACTCACCTACTTTCCTAGGCCCAAATCATAGTTCAAATCCTCTAGATCTCTTTCTTACTACCAACCCCGAACTCCATCAAACATCTGTCACAGCTCCCCTAGGTCGCTCAGATCATGGCTTAGTTACTATATCTTACCCTGCACATCCCGAGGTAAATGAATACATGCCACCACGCACAGTATGGCACTACAACTCAGCCAACTGGGATTGCCTAAGGGACTTCTTCGCCACTTACCCCTGGAATTCCACCTGCTTTTCTTCTCGTGATCCTTCTGAAATTTGCAATCAACTAACTGAATCAATTCAATTGGGCATTGAAACCTATATTCCACACACCATCAAGAAGCAAACCCTGGTTTTCCAAATCTTGTGATAAAGCTGGAATTTTAAAAGTTCAGGCTCATAAGAAGTTTCTACAGGATTCTAGTCCAGAAAACCGACATGCCAGCATTGAAGCAAGAAACTATACTACAATCAAACAATTTCTGAAGCCAAAGACTCCTTTGACAATCGTATTAAAAACAAAGTTTTTTTCTTGTTCAAATGGCAGCAAATCTTTCTGGTCCTTTGCGAAAAACATAAGTAGGAATTTTTGTACCAGTTCTTTTCCACCGCTAACTTTGGAAGATGAAATTATTTCTACCGCTAAAGGAAAGGCAGAACTATTTGCTAAACAATTTGCTGCCAATTCAACCCTTGACAGGTGTCTTTCAGGAGAGCTGGAAAGCTACACGTGTTCAACCTATTCCAAAGAAAGGATCTAAATCTCTTCCATCTAACTATAGGCCAATTTCAATTCTCTCAGTTCTTTGTAAAGTAATGGAAAAATTAATTAATTCACAAATTCTTAAGTACTTAGAAAAACACAAAATTTTGCATGACAGGCAGTATGGATTTCGCCACAAAAGATCTACAGCAGATCTTCTTTCCTTCGTATCACACTGCTGGAATAATTCTCTTGAGTTTCTAGGTGAGTCCCAGATCGTTGCTCTTGATATATCCAAAGCTTTTGACCAGGTCTGGCATGCCGCACTTCTTAATAAATTTCCCTCCTATGGTCTTTCAACTAAACTCTGTACTTGGCTCTCTAGTTATCGTCGTATATCAGTTATTGTGGACGGCCATTTTTCAAGCATTCACCAAGTATAAATGCTGGACTCCCTCAGGGTTCAGTTCTGGTACCAACATTGTTCTTTCTTCACATCAACGACCTTCTCTCGTCCACAGGTTCCTAAACCCATCACTAAACCTGACTTGGAAAACAAACGCAGAGCGATGCAGATATCTCTTTCACAGGATATTAATTTAATATTGGATTGGGGAGCCAAAAATCTCGTACATTTTAATGCATCCAAACACAATCATGTTCCTTGTCGCGAAAAGAGTCATCAAATACTCATCCTCTACTTATGAGCGGCTAAGTTTTCCAGAGCAAAGACACTTTCAATCTTGTGGGCGTCACATTTGAAAGTAACCTTAACTGGCATAAACACATTGTATCTATAGCCACGGCAGCCTCAAAAAGCTTGGATTTCTCTTTGGAGCCAAAAAGTATTTCTCTCCTTCTAATTTATACACTTTATAAGTGTCCCATATCCGACCTCTCTTGGAATATTGTTCTCATATCTGGGGCATGGCGTCCCCCACAACCCTAAGCATTATTGATTCTATTCAAAGAAGAGCTATTCGTCTCATTAATGATCCTTCACTTACAGAAAGGCTTCCCTCTTGCCCATTGTCGGGCTTTTATCGCTTTTTATAGGTACTTCCATGGCTTCTGCTCTAAAGAATTGTCCAGTATAGTTCCTCCACTCACGGTTCCCAACAGAGAAACTCGTGGTTCCGCGCGTATGAATCCCTATACGGTCCAACTGGACAGGCCCCGAACTTCCCACTTTGTTCGTTCTTTTATCCCCAGAGTTTCTAGATTATGGAACCGTCTGCCGCGGAGGTCTTTCCTTTCCCCCAAATCTTCAAGTATTTAAGTCCCGTGTCAACAAACTCCCTCTTACCTTGCTTAAGACACCCACGGTACATTAGTATTTAGGCTTTTAGCCTTCGTGGTTTGTCCAAAGATAAAAAAAAGTGTGACAGCAATATTTGATTTTCACCTTTGAAAACCCCGTTTTTCTACGTATTTTACATTTAATTGCATAGCTTTACTTTCAATTATTTTAATCTCAGTGTGCCATGAAGCCCTATGTACATGTATGGTTGCGGCATTATGAAAGTAAAGCTATGCGAATTAATGTAAAAATAATGTAAAAACACGTAAAAATGGGGTTTTAAAGGTAAAAATCAAATACCGTGTGACACTTTAGCACAGCTTTAAATTAAGAATGGTGTGCAAAAGAAGGAGGAATAAAGTAAAAAATAGGATTAGTTTAAATTTCAATCGTATCGTATACCAAATTTCATCAAAATCGGAGTTGCCGCAAGTTTCTAGGAAATTACCGAATTTACAATATTTGATTTTTACCTTTAAAACCTCATTTTTCTACGTATTTTACACTTTTTTGAATTAAATTGCGTAGCTTCACTTTCGATTGTTTTCAATTACGGTGAATGCGCCGGAGCAGTTATGCAGTTTTCTGAAATGGTAATAGTGGTAATATTAATAAATTTATATTCCAGGTAACTGCTTTTCACTGGTCAATCAGCACGTGGGCCGAGAGAGTAAAGTACTAGACTTATTTGCTCTCTTTCACGCAGGCTGTTCGCACGGCAAAGCTACCCCTATCAAAATTATATGGTGAAGGCATAAATGTACATAAATTGTATTGCTTTTTTATACAAAAAAACAATGTTTTCGTTTTTGTACCCTATAGACATTAAGCTTAACCTTTTAGCTAATTTTCTTTTTAGGCTACAGCTACAATACCAAGCGTCTGCGGCCAGCGTAAAGCGGAAAGTGTGCGCTGCCTTTGATCTTTATGGTAGCATAAAAGAATTTGTATTTTTAGATCATGCAGCTCTGCATTATACGTGAGCAAAAAGCCCTGCGCTTGAAACGAACAAATATTATACGCGGAGCGTTTCTATGTATATAAACTGGGTAGCTTTCCTGTGACGAAAATTTTTGTGCTTTACGCTCCAGGGCTTGAAGCTCTTGATCTGCTATAAAAAGTTAGTCACTGGAACGCATCCTTAGACAAGGAAAGAGAGATAACTTTAAGAAATTTTAAAATTTCGTTTTTTTTAACCTTTCTTGGCTTTATAATAATAATCTCTTTTTAATATCCAATTCCATTTTAAACAAATAATTTTAAAAAATTCATCCTTAACCATAAAAAACACGTTTAAAGCACAAAAACCAAAATAGGGGCTGGTGCATGAGGGGCAAGGGGAAAGAAAAACGGAGTACCTCAGGTGCATAACACTTTCCGTCACTGGAATGCCATAAAGTAGAAAGAAATGCTCCTGAGCTACTAGAGAGCGCTCTATTTGCGTCACTGGTAAACCACTCTGGTTTCTAAACGATGTTTACCACAAAATATTGTAGCCAGAACCGGCTGCCAGTACAGAGATTTAATAAGCTCCGCTTGTGGAAGTGGCAGGAAAGAAGGTTTTAGGTGAATCTACAGTTTAATTTAAAAAAACTTATGCAAAAATAGTGTTTTTATTCCTTCTTTGGCTTACAAACAACTTTTTAGAATCATATGGATATATTTAGCAACATTGTGATGTAGGCTCAAAAATAATAATAATAACAAAATAACTTTAAAAATTATCCGACTTGGTCAGATTTTAACATATAATTAACATTTTCCCTGCAAAAAGGGAAACAAACAGTTCAGTACAGTACAAATACAGTACAAAAATAGACTATAAACTAATTAGTTACAACAAATAATTTGAGCTATTCAGGATTCGTCGGAGTCCTCAGGAATAGAATGTACAGTGGCTAGGACCATACATGTTCTGCTAGGGATGTAAACCTGGAAAGAAATAAAACATATTTAGGTAAGTCACTTATCTATTTTTATTACCTATGGTGGGTTGTGACCTAAAACATAAAGAAGAAAATATATATATTTACTTGAATAGAATGACTTCTGTCATTAAATGGCTCTTCTTTTGCAAATGCAGGAACATCAGCATCAATTCTATTAAAGCCGCCAAATCTTTGTTCATCAGAGTGCAAGATAATCTTGTACAATCCTCCTCCTTGAACCCCCAACTTATAATCTGGAAAACTCTTAGTAGGATGGAAATTGAACACAAATAACAATCCAGCTCTCTCAAAAGCTATCATTTTGTCATCTTCATGTTTCAGGCTTACATATGCTGGATGAGATGCCAACCATCCATACCTAAAAGAATAAATTTAGAGCACATGTGAAAGAACTTAACCCAATATCAGCTGCAATAATTCAATTACATAAGATACTTAAATTAGTTGTAAATTTATTTACGTTTTCTCAGTTTTATTCATAGCTTCATCCCAGTTATTCAACCATTTGTACTTCAACACCCCATCATCAACCAAGGGCCACTGTCTCCTAGCATAATGGTAGGAACTATTATTTCCCTCTCTTGGAAAATCTAGCCATTCAGGATGTCCAAACTCATTTCCTATGAAGTTGAGCCAAGCCTCACCACCTAATGCATGAGTGATAAAACGGATCATTTTGTGCAAAGCAATACCGCGGTCAATGATGGCAGACTGTGGGGAACACTTGCTCATATGAGAGTACATCTCTTTGTCCATGAGCCAAAAAGCAATGGTCTTGTCTCCAACCAAAGCTTGGTCGTGAGATTCGGCATAAGCTACCGCGGGTTCCATCCAGCGTCTGTTGGACAAAGTGTGAACGAGATTACCTAAAAAAAAATAATAAAATTATCTGCCCCATTCTAAACATAAGCCCGTTTTCTTTCTTACCCATATTCCAATCGTCATCCTTGTATTTTTTGAGATATTCAATCCATTTATCTGGAATGGACATGGCAAGACGGTAATCAAAGCCCAAACAACCTTCCTCTATTGGGCGGCAGGTTCCAGGCATACCAGAAACATCTTCAGCAATAGTAATACCATCCGGGTTAAAAGTGTGAACCACATGGTTGGCGAGCTGTAGATAGGTAACTCCTTCAGTATCAACGTTAAGCCCAAAATATTCGTCATAATGTCCACTGAATCCTTGGCCAATACCTCTTGAATGGTATAAAATAGAAGTGCAACCATCGAATCGGAATCCATCGAATTTATACTCTTCCATCCACCATCTAATGTTGGAAAGCAAAAATCTAAGCACTTCATATTCAGAGTAGTTAAATAATCTGGAATCCCATAGGGAGTGAGTTCCACGAGATCCAGCATGGAAGAAACACGCATCTGTGCCGTCGAATTGATTTAATCCATCCAAGACGTTTTTGGAAGCATGGGAATGGACTACATCTAGCAAAACAGTCAGGCCTAGTTCATGAGCTCTGTCTACTAAACGCTTTAAACCTTCTGGAGTACCAAATCTAAAATAATGATGATTGTTAAGAATAGATGAAAATTGATGGTTTACAGCATGGTTACCTGCTAGAAGCTGCATAGAAACTGGTGACTTGGTAGCCAAAACTAGCATAATATGCATGTTCCATGATTGCCATGACTTGAATACAGTTGTAACCTTGCTTAACAATACGAGGAAGTATGTTATCAGTAAAATTGTCATAGGTCCCAACACACAGCTCATGAGTAGCTATTCCAACATGGCACTCGTAAATACGAAGACTTTTGGCCTGGGAGGGCTCTTATGTTTAAAAACATATCTCTAAAATATAAAGAATCATCCAGTCAGAAATGTAACAGGCAATGCGTGGACTAATATTGCTTGATTTGTTATTACATTACTGGCCGATATGCCTTTAAAAATAACTGATAAAGTATATGTTAAATGAAAATATATAAAAAAATTGCCATATGGAACTTACTTCTTCTTTGGGTGGGTTGTAAAAACAATTGTTTATAAATAGTTCCCTCGCCCTTCTTGGGTTCCACAACATATGGGGCATATGGAGAAAGTCTGTCTTCCTTGGTGTCTCTTTCAGTTAGAACTACAACCTAACAAATGAACATTGAGTAGGGTACATGATTATTATTTTAAAACCAACAAAAAAACTTGTTTTGTTTACCTTTACTTCAGAAAGGTGATCAATTCTACATCTACCATTTGGTTTTGGTGGAATTACTAGTTCCCATTTGCCAAATTCCAGCTTTGTATAAGGTGACTTTCGCGATTCCAGTCATCTTAAAAATAAAATCAGGTATCATTAATATATTATTGGTTCTGTATAAAAAGGAACAGTGAGCAACCCCTTAATATTTGATAATACTAATTCTTACTGAAATCTCCAGCTAAGAAAAGTGCTTTGGCACCAGGTGCCCATTCTCTGCAGATGACAGAATTGTCAGGTTGTACATGCATGCCATAATAGTCGTAAGCTTTAGTGAAATTATCCAGTCCACCACCATCAGTCTCAATTATATCAAGATTATCTCTGAATAAACCATAACTACAAGAAAACAATATCTACATATGTATATCTATATCTAAATATGTGATTTAAAAAAATTCAAATGATGCACAAACTACTGCTGTATTTCTTGAATTTAAAATAAACGAAAATCTAATTTAACTAAAATAAATTTGCACTACGGGAACTGCAAATGTATTAATTATTATGTAACCGGGTGTCAAGTTCTAAATTTACACCCCCTTAATTTTTTTATTTTTATCATACAAATTAAATAATTATATCAGTTTTTTGGGTTAATTCTGTAGTTTCTGAATAAATAAGTCAATTTTTAATATCTGTTAAAATATATAGGGTAGGACAAAAGTATGTTTTTTTTTTATGGAACACCCTGTATATTATATCACAAATAAAAAGATATTTTAAAGAGCTTTAAAAAGATACTACATTTGATATACAGTACTTGTCTGAAGTCAGGACACCCAGTCCTACCTTTTGAATTGTTAAGTATTTTGTCATGAAAATGTAAGGACTTTAGTAAGACATCATAACCCTAATTTTAATTAACAAGAAATGACAGTTATAAATGTCAAACTGAGAGTTGGACGACATTTTGAAAACACATATTAAATGGAAGGGGGGTCTTCTTTTAAGGAGTACCAATTACCCCAGAATATAAAGTAAATACCAGTACCTACTATAAAATGGTGGTACTTATAACTTTTAAAATGGCCATATATCCGAAACTAATAAAGTTAGATTTACTTAATATTGTATTTTTAACTTTTAAAGATCTATTTAATGGTGATATGGTTGATAATATACAAGGTAGGGGAAAAAGTAAATATTTTTTTAATTACGCACCTTGTAAAATATATCAACATTAAGAAGATACTTAAAAGACCTTTAAGAAAATACCACATTATGTATATTCAACTTTATTAGTTTCAAAAATATGGCCATCTAAATTAGGTATTCAGGTAATTTTCAAAGAACTGTCATTTTGTAGAGGGCAAAGGTACTCACTTTATACTATGGGGTTATAAACTACTCGTCAGGAGTTGTCCCTTTTCCATTTAAGTTTTGTTTTTAAAATGGCACCAACTCTCAGTTTAACATTTATAACTGTCATTTCTTGTATAAATTTTGGTTTATATTGTCTTACCAAAGTCCTCAAATTTTCATGACAAAATACCAAAAAATTTAGAAGTAAGGCGAGGGGGTCCTGACTATAGACAAGCACTGTATTTATCTTCATCAGTTTCGAAATATGGTCATCCAAATCTAAAGTATAAGTGTAAATTTCAATTAAGTAGGTATTATAATATGTTGCCCAATAATTTTATTAATGGCCATATTTCCAAAACCATTAAAGATAGACCCATAAAATATGATATTTTTGTAACGCTCTTTAAATGATCTTTTAAATGGTAATTCAATATACAGGGTGTTCCACTTAAAAAATCATACTTTTTGTCGTACGCTGTATATCTTAGGAGATAATTAAAATCTGATTAATAATTCGGAAATTACAGAATTAACCTAACAAACTGGTATTTCTAATTATTTTGTACAATAAAAAAATAAAAAGGGAAGGGGTGTGTAAATTTATGTATAACCTGACACCCAGTATGGTCATCAATGGCAACGGAAACATAAATGGTAGGTTCATAAAGGTAGGTTATACCAAATTTTATGTAACATTTTTACAGATTTAAAAAACCAAAAAGAAAAATATATGGCGGTACCTTATTAAAGTACCCTGTATAAAATTTATGTGTTTTTTAATCTGGTTCCAAGTAGTCCTAAATTGTGTATTTTTCAAGCTTTGCATAATATTGAACCACCCAATGGATATTTGTTTAGTAAGTTTGGAAGGGTCACACACCTTTTAATGTTATTTGTTGGTAATTATTTACAAACCGGACGCACCACCGATTTTAATGAAATTCGATATACTTAATTGGGGTGCTATCATGAATCTGGTTAATCGAATTTTTAGTCGGACATGTTTCGTTCTTGGGGTATTTATCATCAAACTTGAATAGAAAACTAACCTAATACACCATATTCCCCCTTCTTTCCGCTAAACTGACACTTAATATTTGATTTCCACCTCTTAAAAACCCATAATTTCTATTTATTTTTCCAAAAAATGCAAGGCTTCACCTTCAATTACTTTAATCTCAGTACTGAGATTTACAATTTTATGGAAAAAAGGGGTAAAAAAAGGGTTTTTAAGAGGGAGAAAATCAAATATTGAGTGCCAATTTAGCTTTTAATCAAGAATTGTTTGAAAAAGAAGAGAGACTATAGTTAAAAAAGGTAAATTTGCTTCTCAACTTTGATGATGGATATCTTGAAAACAAAAGGTGTCACTAAAAATTCTCAGATTCGTGATCAGTGATCAAAAACTCCCGCATTCCAAATTTTATTTAAATCGGCGATGCGTCCGGTTTTACATAATTACCTATTTTTTTTATTTCCATTTATTTTCATAAATTACAAGTAAAAGTTTTTGTAATAACATAAACATGCATATAAAATGCCTCTTTTCTTTTTCATGCACATAGTATATGAATATTAGAAAGACAAGGTTATATAAGGAACGTAAATAATAAATAATAAACTTTTTATTGCATTATATTATCAGCTTAACGCGAGTTCGCAGTTATTATATAAGTCAGCCATATCCTAATTATTTAATTTAAAAGCCAGTAAATAATCCAAGGCGCAAAAATTATGTTACAGATGACCCACAACCTGACCTATTAAATTGTATTTTATCAATAAGTTAGCATTTGCAATTCAATAATTTAAATTTACGTCTCTTACATCCAAGAAAAAAATAAAGTATTTGATATGTAGGAATCTTTTTAGTTTGTAAGAATTATTGTTATATGCATTTTTAAATTTTAATAAAAAAAGATATTCATAAATATGATGATAATTTGAAAGAACGTGTTTTGTGATCTCTTAATTATGGTTGAATGCTCAAATGTATGTAGTTAGTTCCTGGGCCAGTAATAAAATGGACTTCATGATAAGAACCCTTTAAAACCTTTTCAGGGGAGTTCCTTTTGACGAGTCTACCACGAATATTCATACCGCCATATATGGAAGCGGCCTGTCAATGTCAAATGTTTCGGGTCTCGGACTGGGCAAACGCGTCACTTCTTTTGTCGGACAAGCTTACCACAATGTTTACATGCAATTTTTGAACATTGTTCCAAAATCATAAGGGTTACAGTCACGAAACCCGCCTGTCCGATACCCAAAACATGTGTTTGAGCATTATGGTTTTATGACTGTAACCCTTACCTTTTGGCATAATGTTTAAAAATTGCATATAAAACATTGTGGTAAACTTGCCCGACAAAAAAAAGTGACTCGTCCGCCCAGTCCGACACCCAAAACGTTTCACATGGGCAGGCTGGGTTAAAGCGCCACTTACATATATGGCGGTATGAATATTCGTAGAAGACTCGTCAAAAGCAACCCCCTACTAAGGTTTTAAAAGAGTTCTTTTCATGAAGTTTATTTCATTACTGCCCCAGGTACTAAGTATTTTTGGGTAGAGTAGAAATCATACAAGAAAAGACGGTAATCAACTATTTCTTTATTAACGGGTCGTTTACTTTACTGCTCTGTGGCTGACAGGCTAACATCTGATCTCGGGCCTGGTGTCGACCCGCTTTCCTTTTACCTTCATGATACTGACGTTGCAGAGATTAAAGCAATAATGAAAACTATTAAAAATCTGAATTCATCTGGCATTGATGGCGTCTCAATAAGGATCTTTCAAACCCTTCCTGATCACTGCCTCGACATTTTTGCAGAGGTTGTTAATTTGTCATTCGATAAGGGCATTTTTCCTGATTGCTTGAAGACGGCGATGGTTAGTCCACTGTATAAGGGAGGTGACCCCGATAGGTAGGGGAGGGACTCGTAATCATGGCCTCCTAGGTCGCCAGACCTTAATAGTTTGATTATTTCCTTTGGGGACATCTAAAAACATTAGTTTACCAAACACCTATTCAAAATGAAGAAGAACTGAGAAATCGAATAATGGACGCTTGTAGAACGATTGAAAATACTCCAGGAATTTTCCAGAGGGTACGCGAATCAATGAGGAGAAGATTGGATGCGTGCCTACAGGCAGGGGGTGGGCATTTCCAACATTTATTGTGATTTTGATCTGGTTTTTTCATCTTGTTTTTATTTAGTGTTCGTCTGTTATTTTTTTAATATTTCATGTTGATTAAAAAAGTTAATTTACAAAATTGTTTCATTTTTTTTTCAAAACACATGCATCGATTTCAAAACCAAACCAAACCAAACCAAAATATTTCGAAAACGATTGCTCCTAGCAGTGTTCTGCGATCCTTTTCTAAGGCTTTCGACTGTGTTAATCATTGCAACACTGCTGCGAAAAGCTTTTTGTTATGGTTTTTAGGGGAATAGCACTGGATTGGTTTTCTTCCTACTTATCTGGCAGGAAGCAGTTGGTGAGATCTCGGAATGGTATATCTGGGGTGCTTGATATTAAACATGGAATTCCACAGGGCTCAGTGTTGGGTCCTTTGCTCTTTCTTCTGTATATAAACGATCTGGCTACGATTGGTATACGTGGCCAATTTACCTTGTTTGCCGATGACACTACTATTTTGTGGTTGGGTAGAGATGCAGCTGATTTGATGCGGGTCGTCCTACAGGATTTGGAGAGTGTACAGACATGGTGCAACTCAAACTTTTTAAGTCTTAACGTCAGTAAAACCAATATATTGACGTTTAAATTTGATCCAGCCCCGGATGTTGACTATCAAATTGTAAAGAAATCATCCACAAAATTTCTTGGCCTCTGGATTGATGATAGATTAAAGTTTGGTGATCACATCTTTAACCTGACCGCCAAGTTGGCATCTGCTTGCTATGCTGTTCGTGTGGTATCCAATGAGTTAGGCAATTTCATGGCAAGAAATGTATATTTCTGTCTGATGGAATCACATTTAAGATACGGCATTCCATTTTGGGGTTTCTGTAGTCAGTCCCATTTTAATTCCGTTTTCATTTTACAGAAGAGAGCTGTTCGATATGTGTGCGGTGCGAAGTCCAGGGATCACTGCAGACCCTTGTTTATTCAACAAAAATTATTAACTTTACCTTGCATATTGATTATTGAAACGGTGTCTCTTGTTTTTAAAAGATGCAGGGAAAATCAGCAGATTCATCATTATGCGACAAGAACAAGTAATGACTTATCCTTGCCCATTCCAAAATCTACTCTCACCAAGAACTCTCTAATATATGAAGGTCTTAAGATGTACAATCATCTGCCTGCATTGATTAAGAATGCAGCCAACTTAAAAATGTTTAGGAGGATGTTGAAAAATATTTTGTTACGAAAGGCATATTACACCTTGGATGAGTATTTTAGGGATAGCTTATAGCTATGTTTGTTTTTTAATTCCTAAGTTTGTCGTTTTTTACTATTTTTATGATATTGTATTTTTTTATTAATTTTTTGCTGTTTTTTACTATTTTACTGTGTTTTTATTACTATTTCACTGTTTTCTTTTTTTGGCCAGTAGTATATTGTTATTAATTATCATTACTATTTTTTATGACCCTGTATAGTTTTAAATAAAGCAGCCAACTTAAAAATGATGTTAAGAAATATTTTATTACTAAAGGCATTTGATGAGTTTTTAAGGGATAGCTTATGGCTATGTTTGTTTGTTAATTCCTAAGTTTGTCTTTTCTATTTTTATGATATCGTATTGTTTTATTAGTTTTCCACTGTTTTTTACTATTTTACTATTTTATTGTGTTTTATTACTATTTTACTGTTTTTTTTTGGCTAGTATATTGTTATTATTTATTATTATTATTTATGACCCTGTATAGTTTTAAGTATATATTATTTTTATGGAAGCTTGTCAATAAGATTTAGTCTTATGATCAATAAAGCGATTTTTGACTTTGACTTTAAATAGTGTGTGAGCAACAAAAGAAGAATACTTTGAAAGTGAAACAGAACACGACGAGCTGATGACGTTGGTAGCACCATGTGTAGGTTTTAAGTATTTAGTTTGTGAGGAACAAAAGAACCCTGGCAGGAACCAGTTATACCTACATACCTCGTTTTTTAATAGCATAATATGATAATTTAGCCAGATAAAGAAATCCCACCAAAAACATAAATGTGAAAAAGGTGAGCCAAGTTCAATATTAAAATTATGCTTGGCTGTGGGCTTCGCCGCAAAAGAATGAAGATCTAAATAAGTGCCCAGTTCTGTACAAAATCAAAATATGTATGAGATCTTAAAGTAGGTTAGATTTGACTCGGTCAATTTTTATTATATTAGTCGTTTTATAAAGTGAGCCAACTTATTTAAATATATTTTTTTAATAAGTGGCCAAGTCATGTTTTTGGAGGGATATCATTACTTTTTGTAAAGAATACTACAGGTATTTAGATTTAAAAGTTTTTCTTGTGTTACCGCTGTCTGGGCGATATAACGATCAATGGTTGTTAATTAGCTCTTATACAAGTATTTTGTATGGAGACCACTAATTTTTTGACTTAATTTTATTTTTTAATTTCTGTTATATAGCTAATATTATAATACATACAGTAGTGTGCATAAAAAAGCAGTGGTAACCAAACCTATTAAAACTCCATTTGGTTTTAACTGGCCGGCGCAATCGCCGGATCTAAATCCTATCGAAAATTTTTGAAAGAACTTAAAGAAAGCTGTTTAAGCTGCCTAACCAAGCAATTTCAATAAATTGTGGGAACTTTGCCAAACAACATGGCAATCTATTCCTCTTGATACATGTCAAAAACTACTTAAATCCATGCATCCCAGATGCCACACAGTGGTCAAGAACAACGGCCAAGCTGCTGTACTGACGTTATGGGACAGTTTCCTTTCACTAGGATATGTCTGTACAACATTTTTTAATTAAATGCTATTTTATTGCACAATGTATTGTCAAAGGATTACCATTTTATTTTTATATATTCAATATTCTTACTTTTCTCTTGCTCTAAATAGAGAACGCTTATAAATGATTTAACGAATTTCATAATGTTATCTTGATTTTTTCAATATAAACGGAATATAAAATTGAAATATATAAAATTGACGAATACTGCTATTTTTATGTAAACCACTGTATATTGACATCATTTCAAATATTAAGGTTCAAGCTCTACAATTAGGAAAACTTTTTTTTGTATGGGAAACCCCTAACCACCCTTATTTTTTTACTTTTTTATTTTTAGATTTTTTCCTACGCTTACACACAATTACCGAGCTGGATTCCTAATTTTACCATCTGAGCTAGCTTTATGAAATTTGGGCTTCCAGTTTTCCTTATGGATATAAATAAACACACGTAGTTTCAAGTGTTCACGTTAAATAGGTTTTGAGTTATGGAGAGGTATATTACACTCGGCGCGCTTGAACTTGGCTTGACATGCTGTTATGTGTCTAGATTATTTATGAAAGGTACTGGCAGTGGGCGATGGATATAAGCCGAAGTCATTTAAATAAAACAAGAGAATATAATTCTATTTTAAGATCATCCAAAAATATTTCTTTTTATGAATTGGTTATAAAGATTTAGTCCAATATGCGTAAAACAATTATTTAAGATCAAATTTAGATAATATCAGGATTAAAAGCCAAAGATAACAATAAAATAGCTTCTTTTTATCAGCTGCTGCAGATATGAATGTGTTTTTTGTCTTACAAAAGATAAATATATTTGATGTATTCTGAAATGTATAATTATTTTTTATAACTATAGGCAGTAGTCTTGCAGTAATCTATTTCACCTGTATATTGCCAGGCCCATGGAGTGATCATCCTACCAAATTTTCTTATATGTTTGTAAATGTATTTACTTTTTATTAATAAATATTGTCAGCAATATCACAAAAGTGGCGTATCTGAAAAATAGGAAAATTGACAAGAGCCGATTTAAAGGCTTAAAAAAGATGCTCCTTAATATTACGAGTTGGAACAAGTTAGATTTTAATAGCTTAGAAGTTTAAGAAATACAATAATTAACTGGTTTTATTTTACTAAGAAAAAAGTCTATACCTAAACAGCACTCTTCAGAAATTGAGAAAAATGAGATATGCCACTTCGTGATATTGATGATGATATGTGTATCCGAATTCCTAAGTGTACAAACTCAAAAATTTCCAAATTAAAAAAATATATTAATAAACAAATTACATATAAATTAAATGTAATGCATTTTTATTCACTTTTAATACTCTGTTATGTATGAATTTTAGTCTAAATTTAGCGCTAAAAGATACAACAATTGGGACATTTATCTTATTTTTGTATTGAATAAAATAGATGGATATTTTCCACTTTGGAACTAGGCCCCTTATACCTAAATAGAATTACACAAAATACTAGTTGAAGATATATAAATTATATTATTTACTTGTTAATACTAAATAGAAAAATTGCTTTTAATGTTTCAAAATTATTAGAGCATTACTCCACAATTGTTTCGCCTTTCTAGGGCTTCATCAAGAGTACTTCGTATACTCAAGAGTATACGAAGCCCTAGAAAGGCGAACAATTGTGAAGTAATGCTCTAATAATTTTTGAAACATTAAAAGCAATTTTTTCTATTTAGTATTAATATTTAAAAATGTTTCACAAGAAACCAACTGCGGATACAATTCAGTGTATTATTTACTTGTGTAAAATAAAGCACACTTCTCGGTCAATTACAGAATAAAAACTATAATTAGGGACAAAGATGTAAAAACAAAAAACACTGCAAAAACCCCTTTCTCAGACCACTAGCTAGATAATTTTAATAAAAATGTGAATTTCTTCAAATGTAATTATTAAATAAAATCTTTGGGTGAGCCTAAACCATCCTTATTTTATTTTAACATAACATTTTAAATGAAATTTAAAATTACTTCTTAGTTGACATCGGCATTAAATACCTTTTCCATGTCGGCTACAAGTCGGTACCATCTGCTGCAAAAATAAAGAAGTGACAACCCTCTCGGGGCAATTAAATAACCTGACTGTTTATCACAACCAAAAAAAGTGGTACATATCAATCTTTTACTCTAAAAATCGAAATCTATTTTTATAAAAGAATAAATTTAAATAACTCTCTATTCATTAATGTCCTTCAATGACCTTCAAAATTCTTGGTTGTAAACTTACCGGCGCCTAATTTCTGGGTTCGTAGGGCTTCAAGTAGGGGTCTCTTTCAAGAAGGGCATCAACTGCAGGGACCTCAATATCCATGGGATCTATCTTGGAATACTTGCCACCCATGGTGAACACTGTAAGGTTAAACTATGTTACTTGAGCCGGCAAACTTGACCGTCTACGTTTTTTTTCTGCTAGCTACTAAGTTTTTTACTAAATGTTCTTAGAAGATAACAGATGTCAAAGGATCAAGCGATAACGAATTTAACATTTATTTGTTGATGCCATTTTAAAAAATAAAAACAAAATTTACTTATGCGCAAGAGAACCCAATAACATTACTTACGTTATCTTTGTTGGGTTAACTCCTCGTGGAACTTGCAGCAAAAATGCACACAGAATACTTTTACATTGGTCAGAAAGTCGGAAAAATCACGCGGAAAGCGGCGGGAAATGATGGTGCGTGCGTAAATTAATATGCGATTGACGATTCAACTTTTTCACTCTCCAATGTGGCAACGTCGCAATCAGTTGATGGATAGTCGGCGGGAGACTACCGTAAAAAGCACAACTACGTGTAATTTGATTGGTTTGAAGCGGTACAGACGGTCATGCAAAACTATCACATTGGGATGGTCATGGTTAGTTAAATCTTTTTTTTAATTTCTTAACAAAGTGAATTAAAAAAGATACAACTACCAGAACTAACCATGACCCCCAATGTGACAGTTTGTGCTTTTACCACCTTTTGATTGTAGTCTGTTGGCGAGAACCTGCAAATTTGCACATATAAGTTGTAAAACTCCCTTAATTCAAAAATCTATTTAAATTTTAGATGCCCAACATTTCTTTTTACTTTATTAACAAATAAAAACGTAGGCCCTTTGGATGCCTTGAAATAAGGCGTCTATATTTATTATTTTTATAGGTAAAATGAAAAAACGCAATTGTATGTTTGTTGTGTTTTAGTTTATTTTATCCACTTCAGCAATTTAAGGTTTGACCAATATGACAACATTGCGTTCTTAATCCTCAATTAAATGCATTTTCAGCTATTTCAAAAAATAAACCACAATAAAACACATAACATATTTTGTTCCTTCTCTTTTCATTGTATTTTGACAAAGACAGTTGGCTGTGTTCGTGGTTCAGACGCACGATACGAAAAACCCTTGGTTCATCCAATGCTCTTAGAATAGGCAATATATTATACACCACGAATGCAATTAGGTCTAGCGCATTCACCTTTTTACTTGTTAAAAAAGTTATTCCTACTATAATGGTGAAGTGGGAATTTAATCAATTGTTGATGCTTATCTTATGAAAAAAAACTTAATTAGTCAATATATCACACAATGTGAAAATTTGAAGTGTAATGGGTGTAAAGTGAAAGCTTTTTTCTGGTTTTTAAACACTAATAAAACGAAGTATTTTTGAATATATATTTTTATTTATATTTCTGGTAAAACTCTTATCACATTGTGTTTAAATCTAGTCAAAAACTTTAAAAATGCATATATGTTGCATTTTTTAATATTATAAGCGTTTTGTAAATCACACAATTTCAATATAAATTATATAAAGGGTATAATATCGTTGCTTTACATCTCTGATATTATTTACTCATAATTTCAAATAACCGATAAAACAATTGCACTTTTTACATATAATTGCACAAATTAACAAAAATGTATATTATTGTAAATAATATACATTCATCACATTATCATAGACAAATAAGGTTTTTCATAGACTAAATTCACTATTTACAAATTTTTCAAAATATTCACAGGCACTCACAAAATCACCAGGCGAATTTTCTAACGTTCTTACTTTTATTAAACCTCTTGCTGGAAGACCTCACATCAGAGTCCCAAGTTTTTGATTTTTGGCGGCAAATTTTAAAATTTTCACTGTGTTCGGGGTCAAGCATTTGAATGTAGGACCTTGGAGAGCAAAAATCGCTGTTTTCCTCAAAGAACTTTTTATATCCGCCTTCCAGAATATACATTTCAGGAAAGCATAGGTAAGGATAACTAAGAGCGTTTTTAAGTCGGTCTTCTTTTCTTAAATGCCGGAGTTGATTTGGGCCTCTTTCGGCGGAAAATTCGCAGTGAAAGATTAAGATATCGGGTTTTTCGAAAACATTTTCTAAAAGTGCTGAGCATTGGTCTTGAGTGTAAATGTTGATAGCTCCTTTGATGTGTCCTCCCTCATATTCATAAGGATAGCGACAATCGATAATTTTGAAAGATCTTACTCTATCAGAGAATTCGCCGTTAAGTAATCTTTAAGGTATTACTGTCAATGCCTCTGAGATCTTGATGACGTGACACAGTAAGAGGTAGGGAATAACTTCTGCTGAAATCTCCAACTAAATCAGGTTCAGAGTAGGATCTTTGAATAGCTCTTTTAATAACTTCTTCAGAACTAGGCAAGGTTGGCTGACTTGGTAGAGGAACTACTGCATTGTGATATTCTTCAGTCCTTGATTTTCTCACTAGTTTTTTTCTCTTTAGAAAAAAATCACTGGAGTCTGAATTTTCAGGTCTTTGGCAAATTTTTTTCTTAGCTGGGCTTTGCTCTGAGGAAGACGGCCTGTGAAAGCTTGGTTTTCTGTTGACTGTGACGGTCAGAATTGGTTTTTGGATTAAATCGTTAAAATCAGTTGGCAACCGGAGGTTTGCGGAAAGTTGATTTCGGCGAATTCTTCTAAGAATTCTTCATCACCTATTGACTCTAGTGGAGCTTCTTCATAACCAGAATCCCGGGAATTTATGTCGTATAATGATATATCTACTGGTGATGTTCTGAAAAGAATAAAAATGAAAATTAAGTATGTGTTTTTTTTCAAATTGTGTTTAAAAGATGTGAAAAAAGACATAGGAGAAGAGGAGGAGAATAACATATTATTTTAGAATATACATATAACTTTTAAAGTATAAAAATATTTTGTTATTAATTAAATACATAAAAAATAATTTTCTTAAGATTTACAGATTTTATACCGGCGGAAATGGAGCCTATTTAAGTTATTTATTTTATTATATATTTTTTACCCCTATGTATATTGCATTTTCGAAGATTTTTACAATTGTACAGGTAAAAGTTTGGTTATAAAAGGGTTTTTAGAATTTACGAAATATGTATCCATTAAAGGAAGTTAAAAAAAGTTATTTGTAATTTTTATGTAACTTTCATTAGTAGAATTTAAATTATTTGCCTAAATATGTTCTACTTTTCCTTAAAGTTGTATATTCTCATTAAATGGCTTTATTAATAACAAAAACTGTATAGGTTTTATTATTTATTTATGTTTTTGCCGTGATGAAGAAACCATATAGACTTGAAATAGTTAAGTAAAATGATACAATTCTTTAAGAATATTTTAGGTACCTAATTAGAAATTTAGTCAAAGGATTTTGGTAATTATTCGCACACACTGGACTCATCGCCGATTTTAATGAAATTTGGTATATGGGGGTCTTTGGGGCGCTAATCACGAATGCGAAATCCAGCATCAAACTTGAAAAGTAAATTTATAAAAAAATCACTATATTCCCCGTCGTTTTGCAAAAATTCGTGATTTAAAGTTAAATTGGCACTTAATATTTGACTTTCACTTTTAAAAACTTATTATTCTATTAATTTTACCCCGTTTTTCTATAAAATTGTAAAGCTTCCCTTTAATCGAAGTATCAATTTAGCAAAAACTCAAGAATTGCGTGCAAAAACAAGGGAAAATATGCTGAATTTAAGTTAGATTTCTATTCAAGATTGATGATGAACTTCTAAAGCACGAAACGTGTCCGACTAAAAGTTTGTAATCGGCGTCCCAGTAAACCCTCGTAAATTAAATTTTAATAAAATCGGCGATGCGTCTAGATCGTAAATAATTACTGTTATTGTAGTTGTAAAAGATATTTTTAAATAGAAAAACTGCATGACATAAGAAAATGTGTACATACCTTAAGAAATCTTCACCAGAAGAATCAAAATTATCCTCAAAATTCATTTTCGTAAAACAGCTGATTCAAAATTCAATAGTCAAAATACTTTAGACGCTAGTAAACCGAGAGCTTTTATTTAAGGGTGATCTTCACGCGTCGACCCAAAGGGACATACTAACTCTTAGGGTCGTGTCAAAAGCTTTTATCAGTTGTCTAAGGGCGCGAAATCATCCCTGTACCTGTGAAGGTTGGGGTGGGGGTATGAGTTTTCGGAAGTGAGCTTTTAAACACCCATAGTCCGAAATGTTTTTGGGCGGTAAAGAGTCAAATAGTTTTGCAGTTTTGTTATCTAACTATTGGGCACGAAGTTAAAAAAAAATAATTTTAAATAAAACAACCAGAATCTTAATTAAATAGTTTATAAACAATGCGACCAATTGTGCAACAAATGGGAAAATTGATTATTTTTTATTTGTTAAAAGTCTCTAGAACTAACTTATGAATTTTTAAATTTAAACATCACGAAAAAATTACCTAATTACCATCGTAAAAATTAACAGTATAGTTGTAACCTGTCATTAAAAAGGAATTTTAGCGTAAAATTTAAATATAAAACAAAATACGGGTGTTTTTATTTAAAATGTTAAGAAAATTTAAAATTTTCTTTTGTTAACTACATTTAAAATTTAAATTACAAAATGTAGGTACGTAATTTATTTAAAAAATTATAATATAATAATACCGTGTGTCTGTAAGAAGTCTAATGTGTCATGTTTCAAGTTCTACAGCCTCCTAAGCAAAATAATGGCCATACTGGGTTTTCTTTAAAGGTTTTGTCTGACCCTATTTTGAAAATCAATACCATGTTGATATACAGCTTGTCCAGTAAGTCAACCCTCAAACTTTACGGACTGATTTTACAATAAAAAATAAGAAAAACACTTCATGTAATCATATGTTCTAAACGTCTTAGTTTTTAAACTACGGGTTAAAAATTTTAAAAAATTATTGCTTTTTCTATAATAACTGTTATGCCACTTCAAATATTTTTAAATATTTTGTGGACGCCTCCTATTCATCAGAAAATATTTTTGGTTTACACAAAAAAATGACCAGTGTTGTCCATAGGGGTTTAGAGTAAATATTTTTTAGGAAAATAAATAGTTTCAAGATATGCTCTATATTGGTTAGGCGGATTCAAAATAAGGATAAACCCCCAAAAAACCCACAAAATTCTAAATAAACAACGACGTTGTCAAGTTAAAATTAAGTTAAAAATAAAATTTAAGTAATATTTTAATTAAAAAAGATTAAAATTTTAAGCTATTTGGTTTATTAAACTCTGAAAATGTCAAACTTTTTTAGAGTTTGATAAAGCAAAAAGCCTAAAATTTTCATCATTTTTTAATTTAAATATTATTTAATTTTTTAACTTAATTTTAACTTGCTACTGGAACTTCGTTTTTGATTAGGATTTTTAGGTTTTTTTTTAGGCGACCGGCTAGTTCATAGGGGTCGATAGAGCTAAACAGGGTCAGCTCCCACTCTTTCTAAATAGATTTTGGCGTGTACCCAATAAAAAGACCGTTGAAAAATGGTATGCCACTATAGTTTCCTAAAATAAAAATAATTTTTAAAATTTCCAGTTAGTTTTGGAACAAATTTGATCTCTTGATTTTTTTTAATTTTATATACAGCTTTCGCGTAAATAAATAGAAACCATTTTTCGACATGGTTAAATCCCTATCCAATTAAAGAATAAAATAACAAAAACGATTTTTTACTGCCGAATTTGATATTAGCGATACGAAATGGCCATGTCGAGAAATGGTTTCTAATTCTTAGGTACGCGAAAACCATACCATCAAATTAAAAAGTCAGGGAATCAAATTTGTTCCAAACTAAATGGAAATTATTTTGATAGAAAATGCAGTGGCGTAATATTATTCTCTTAAAAATATTTCTCCTAAACTCCTCATCGACGACGCTGGTGATTTTTTTTTATGTATGCCAAAAATGTCTTTTGATGCATAGGAGGTGTCCTCCAAATTATTTAAAAATACGTAAATTGGTATAAAAATTATTATAAAAAACATTTTTTTTTAAATTTTATAACCCCGTAATTCTAAAACCAAGACGTTACGGATATATGTTTATATGAAGTTTTTTTTCCTATTTTTCATTGTAGACTCACTCCGTAAAAAAGTTTGTTAGTAGAGATAAAGGACACCCTTTATATCACTGAAAAGATATTTTTAAAGTTTAAATTTGTAATCCGGTATGTTTATTTACTATAGCCTAAATGGACATATTTTGAGGTCATGAGTCCTTCCTAAAATTTAGTGAACATAGGGCGATTTCGGCTCATCTTTATACCCATTTTGGTTGACAGAAGATAAACAATAGCTTAAACTTCACTTTTAACCAAAAAGATACCAATTGGTTTATAATAAAGTTTAACCCATAGTTGATTTGTCAACCAAAAAGGTACCAAAATGAACCAAAAACGCCTATATTTTCCGGACACCCACTGCAGTCTCTTGTAATCTAAAAAGACTTTAAACAAAGAGAATTATAGTAGTGAAACTATAATTGTCTTTGCTTTAAACCATTTTAAACCAAATATTAAAAAAATATGTATTTCAAACTAGACAGACTTCTACAAATGCTTATTTATCCATTAGTACCACTATACAAATCTGTAAACAAAATATTGTTTAGCAAATAATTCATCTTGTCTATGTGTTCGTACCATTAACGCTAGCTATTGCAAGTAGGTACTTACAAACGTAGGTACTTGAGGAACAAGTATGAAAATTTCTGCACACATTCTTGAACTGTGTATTTTTATAAGAACTAAGTTGGAAGTATATTGAAAGCCCATCTGTCATTTCGCTCTTAAAAGAAATATACTGGGATGATTTTAAAAGTTATTTTTTATTCTTGAAGGGTTATGCATTTGGCAAATACGAAATACCACATGGTTAAATTGATTTTAGAAATATTGGCTTTTAAGGTGTTTTTACACTTTAAGTTTTTGGAAATTGCTGCTAGGTACCGACCTTCTTAATACATTTTTCTTTAGTTGTTTTTTTTCATAGTTATAAATTTCATATATATATATATATATATATATATATATATATATATATATATATATATATATATATATATATATATATATATATATATATATATATATACATTTATCTGTTAATATTACTTTATACAGGTTGTGCCCTATCCACAGGTGTAGATATTATTTTCAAATAATTATATCTAACAACTGGGACATGGGACCCACACCAAATATATACTAGATTCTAGTGTCCTTAGGAGGAACATTTTGGTAAAGAAAATTTTAACTTAGGAATAGCGAAAAAAGTTGATTTCTGGTTTGGGTCTCATGTCCCAGTTTTTAGAAATAATCATTTGAAAAGCACATCTACGCCCGTGGTCCTATCTAAGGTAGAAATGTTTTAAGGGTTAATTTCTTGTATTGTTTTATAAAAAGAGTTTCTATAACCCTGTGTCCGAATTTGCTTACTTTACAATTTTCTTATGCGAAATTTTCAGATGCCTTGAGTTAAAAGAAAATTGGTGTGGGTCTCATGCCCCAGTTTTTAGAAATAATCATTTGAAAATCACATCTACGCTCGTGGTCTTATCTAAGGTAGAAATGTTTTAAGGGTAATTTCTTGTATTGTTTTATAAAAAAGAGTTTCTATAACCCTGTGTCCGGATTTGCTTCGTTTCTGAAATACACGACGTTAAAGTTTTTAAAAAAGTAGGTATTTTATAAATATTTTAAATATCCTTTATTCGATTTAGTTTAAATTTGGTACAGTTGTTTGATGATTAAAATCATTGGGTACAGTGGCGTCTAAGTGGGCACCACGGCCAATATTACAAAGAAAAAAGTACGCCACTGCCATTTTTGTAATTTTTTATTTTTATTTTCCGATTAACCAACTGAAAATACAACTTTAATAGCTCTTGTATATTTTTTGTTTCTGGCTATGTTTTGGAAAAAAATAAAGCCACTCTAACTCATTCCAAAAAGTATCCAACAGAAAACATACAAGAAAAATAAATAAATAATAAATACATTACTCTGACTTTACAGTAAATAAAAGAAATGACCACCTTATGATTAAATACCAGATTCATTTATTTTAAGGCCGATTTTTAAAAATTTGTAATTTTGATTTTTATTTAATGTTGTTACCTTTTAGAACGAGTTTTAAAGTGCCTTCTTTTTCTCAAAAACAAAGCTACATACGAAAAAAATACAAAAGCTTAAAAAGTTGTATTAAGAGTAACTGATGCCCTAAGCAATCCAGTCCTGTGGTGCCTACTACCCATTATACCTTTAAAGTTGTTGAGAAGCAAAAAAGATCCCCCTTCCCTTTTAAAACATATAGGTACGTTAATTTTACGTTCCAAAAATTTTGAGAAGCAAAAAGAGGTCATCACCTTTTTAAAACAGAAACAAATTTTATTTTGCGTTAACATATCAATGAACATTTATGGGTGCCCCCTTTTGGTCCCCTCCCACAAGTAATGTCCTAAGCAATTACTTAAATTGCTTATGGGTTAATCCGAAACTGCACTGTAAAAAGTGGGGGTAAATTTACAAATAAAAAACAATTTCTTTTAATGTAAATTACTTTTCATGTTTTACATTAAAGCCATAAATTCCCACTAACTATGTAAAATGTATTTAAAATTACAATTTACTGTAATTTTACTTTAAAATTACACATAAAACGTAAATTAGCTTTAGAGATTGTAAAAAGATTGTAAAAATATAATTTAGAATGTAAATTCACAATTATAATACATTTAAGTGTGAATTTACACCGATTTTTTAGCAAAGACCAATGTTAATTGTCGCCATATTAGCCAGTTTTCAACGGAAATCATTCCTTATTTTACAGCTTTCTTAGATAAGTAGTAAAATTACATTTCCAGTGTATTTTTACCCATTACATCAATAAACCCAAATAACCATTGATTATCGTTGAAATTTTAATGTAACTCTTTTTACAGTGTGGTTGTATTTTTAATTGCTTCATCGGATTTCTTTTTTATAAAATTATAAGAGTAGGTAATATGTTTTTTTGTTTTAATATTGGCTTTGGTGCCCATTAAGACTCTAGTGGTACTTTTTTAAATCTAGTTAGAGCTAAATAAGCGCTTTATTACTTTAACCATCTGTACAAAATTTAAACCAAATCGGATAAAGGATATTTATAAAATTTCGACTTTTTTTTAATTTAATGTCCTGTATCCCCGAAATAAAACAAGTACGGACACCTTAGTTAGGAAACACCCTGTTTAGTCCTAATAATGCACCTAATATCATTATTGTATGTCATCATAGGCCTAAAATAAACTTCGTATACTACGTAGGTACATACATTTAGTTACTTCCATTAGTAACGTATTTTTTATAATCAGCTCTTTCATATAATAAATAAAATTATTTTTTTATTTTAAACAGGAATAAAAAAATTCAACTTTTCGCCATTCATAAATAATGAGTAAGTATATACTTTATTTTAATTAGAATTCCTAGAATATCATTTTTATTTTAAAGGAGTAGGTAAGTTAATAAAACTTTATATTTTCTTAGTGCCTTCTTGTTTTCAAATTTATAGCAGTTATTTATGAGTAGCTCGGTATATACAATTAATTAGCACAACAATAACCTGGTCAATGTAACAAACCTTAAGTTAACCAAAAACCCTTGACCTCCTTCAAAACGATAAATTTAAATATTTATTATTATTTATTTAAATTTTATTTAAAAGAATTATTAGGAAATAATAGATTTATTAAATACCTAAATATTTAAAGTGTCAATAAATGAAAAAGAAAGTCAAATTATTACCTCAAAGGTACTCCCTATGCGGTGTGTTTACTCTTAAAGAACACAAAAGGTATAAAAGTTATAATAAAAAGCAATATCAATAGGCATTAGGTAGGTGTAGAGATAAACATTATTGAGTGGACACATTTTTAAAGAAACAGGTACTACAGAAAACCCTCAGGTACCCCGGTACAGCAACTTGCTTTGGGTTGCTTAATCTTTTAACCCAACACTATAAAAGGACCTAATTGGTTTTTTATATTTTGTTTTTGTAGGTAAAGTTTTTGGGAAGACAAATACACAAATTTTAATTTAAATAATAGAGAAATTTTATTCAAAAATTTAAATAACATTTTATTTACAATAGTTTTATCACTCTGTATAAATTATATTTAAAAGCAAAAGTCAAGGAAAGCGATTTTCTTACAATACTCAGTCTGAGAAACAAATTACGAGAATTTGATTATTTTCTATAGTTTTCGCCCCCTTGAATTTTGCTCAAGAACACACCGAATATACTAAAAGACAAATACTGAAATCATAGGCTTAAAATTATTTAAAAATAAATATAAAATGCGTTCCCAACCAAGTAAGTACTCAGAGGCACTGGGTAAAGGAAGCAAAATCACAATTATATTGCTGAGAAAAATTGCACGTAAACAAAAAGTAAGGACTCGAAAGTCCAAAAGTCAACTTATAAAACAAAAAAAAACGAAAACTTTGGTGGGTAGCATTGCATAATAGAGGCTCTATCATTTGATGATTGAGCATAAGAAGCTACAGGTTAAAATCTCTTATATACAATATAAATCTTAGAAATATAAGACCATGTCTTATTCATAATGTGTATCAATATGATATATATTTATATACTTAAGCTATTAAAAATCGAGGCTCCCATTCACTCATCAATTAAAAGATATTCTGTAATGTGCAGTACAATTCAACACAAGAAACTGAAAACAAGATTGACAGGTTACACATTTTGTACTATTATTGGTATAAAAAGGAAAAGGCAATTTTTTACAATCTTTTTAAACTCCTTGTAGGCCTATGGCGAGTGTCAGCGTTCCACGTTTTAGATTTTTGTCTGAAATGGCGAAGGTCTTCTTCATGATCTGGATGCAACATTTCCTTGTAGGCGACAGGTACACACATCTCAGAATACTGGTGGAAGAAGCTCTTGTATCCTCCTTCCAAAAGGTAGATTTCTGGATAGTGCAAAGCTGGATACATATTCATGTTTCTTTGACGATCTTCCTTACGTAGATACCGATGTCTGTAATCAAAATACAAATTATTAGTAAAAGAATTACAATATTAAATTATTTGTTAAAAAAGCATTTTTGGCATTTTTTAAATTTTAAGTATCGTTGTATATTTAAAGAATATGTCAACAATATTTGAATAAAAGAAAAGAAAACAATATTATGCATTTTTTTCTGTGGTTTCTACATCACATAAACAGAGGTGGTGATGCTTTGATTAAAGAAAGAATAATAAAATTTTTAAAACACTTTTTGGAAATGTTTACAAAATATGTTTAAGCAATAAATGATGCAACATTGCAACAATCAACTAAATCTATATCTTCCATACTTTTCAAAATATCAGTTTTAAGTGGAGAAAATAAAAAAAAAGAACGAGCCCTTATGGTTTTGAATAGCCAAGGGATATTTTTTTGCTTGTACCGTTAAAAAATAGTCTTTTTAGACGTTTCGTTCTTAACTGTTAAGGCAACTTCAGGTAATTTGTACAAATTAGGGTAAACTGATTATGATACGGTAGAAAACCAAGAACCATAAGTCTTTGGGAAGTAAAATACTTACAGGTTTGGTCCTCGTTCGCTAGAGAACTCGCAATGGAAGACAAGAATATGCCTCTTGTTCAGAGTCGTCGCAGGCACCTGACTTTCATGTAACAATTCGCAAATCTGTTCTTTAGTAAATATATTAACAGCTCCATCAATGTGACCTCCAGCATACTCATAGGGATAGCGGCAGTCGATGACCTTATATGATTCGACCACATCGGAAAATTCTCCTTTCATTAGCCTTGCCAAGGTTTCAGGGGTAATAGACTTTAGATCTTGATGCTTGCCATTGGTCAGAGGAAGACAAAAACTTTTGCTAAAGTCCCCTATTAAATCAGGTTCCGTTGAGGACCTTTGGACAGCGCACATAATGCTTTCTTCAGTCGCTGAGAATGCTCGTTTTAAAACAGGCCTTGCTAACGTGGGACTTTTTGGCTCAGGAGATGAAGAATCCAAAAATAATTTTGATCTTTTGATAAGAGTGTTATCGATTGTTGTTGGAGGCTCAGGCCTTTTAAAGGAGGGCCTGTTTTCTTTGTTTTCTTGATCAGTACTTGTAAAGAGGCTTGTCCTGACTCTACTCGGTGTTGTCACCCTGGGGTTTTGCAAAGAAAGGGCACGGCGAAATAAAGGCCTTATGATTGTGTCTTTAGGCGAGGACCTTTGTTTTGGTTTTGAACGGATTACCAAAGGATCACTGATGAGTTTGTTAAAATCTTTTGGCAAAGTCGAAGGTTTGTCCAGTGGCTCTATATCGGAAAAATCTTCCAGAAATGCGTCTTCTATTGAACACACTGACCCAGATCCAAATGATAAGGATAAGCCTCTACTAGGTGAAGCATAGGACAAAAATTTCCCATTTTCCCCTTGGTAGCTTGTGCCGTATCCAGAATCCTGGGAAGCTGCGTCGATATCATCCAAGGAGCGTCTTGTTGGACAATTCGGGGAAGAATCCGTAGTACAAGAGGTAGGGGAGGAGTGGCACCATCGAATAATGATAGATCTCCATTTTTCACTGGACTTAAATTTTCTTTCTCGAAAAACTGATCTTTAGCCGCATGAGGACTTTTCTTTCTGCAAAGAAAAAAGAAGCATTTAAAAAAATGTCGTTAATAAACTTTATTTTTTTTTAGTTACGGTCCTGTTTCAAGAAACAATAAAACTGTTTAAACACTTATCTTATTAACGACAGTAATTGAAAACCTGATAATAGGTACTTAGCGCAAATTAAATAGTCGTGAATCTTGCAAATAAAAAGATTTAAAAAAATAAAATAATAAATTTTGACAAAAGAAGTAATGAATGAATGGTACTAAGAATGAAAGAATTATTAAAACCAGTTTGTCCTTAGTTTTTCTTTTATGTAAGGATTTAATTATTGATTTTATTAGCTTTTTATTTTATTACTTGGCTTTACTCTTGTATTAAGAGTAGTTTTTGTATGTATATATATTTTTTTACCAAATATGTCTTGTATATTTTTAAAGCCAGATAGACGTTAACGATATCGGTTAAAAAATAAATATGAAAACTATAACATTAGAATACGTAGATTTATTTAAAAAAATTCAGTTTAGTTAAATATTATACATTGGGTAATTAACCTAGTATATAAAAACGTTATTATAGTTCTAGTTTGGTTTCTATAGATTCCTTATAATTGAAAGTTGCGCTAATATTTAGATATTAAAACAGTTTTTTTTTAAAAGAATCTAATATCTATACTAAAATATAAATAGAATCAATATTTAAAAATAAATATATTTAAATCATTATTATGTATTTTATATAATCACCGGAATATACACCAAATTAAATTAATTATTTCATAATTATTGATAATTTTATTTAAATATAAGGTAGGACCAGATAACATTTATTTTTAAACTTCCTAATGTTTTCTGGATATTTACTTTATTTTCTACGCCAATGACTTTAAACCGAGTTTTTGGTCGGTAACAAAAAAACCTATATTTCATACTTCCTTAAATTCACAACAAACTAAGTACCTAGTGGTGGTTCTATCACAAAAATAATAATAATCATTTTTGTAGAAGTATATTAAATTTACGATCCTATCTGATTTATTTTCTTAATTGAGGATGTCCAAACAATTAAATTTTCATCCACTAAGATATTTTCGTTTTTTATAAAAAAAAACAAAATGTAAAAATAAAAAATCTACTTTATGTTCTTTAAACAATTAATCAAGTCCTTTTAAAAGTTTAAATAAATTTAAAGGCTCAAGCGAAGCACCGGTAAAATCAAAAGTAATTTCACTTTCATTGATTAAATTCAGTTAAAGCAACGGCACATCACCTGGTCCCAAAAAAGCGCTCAATTCAAAAATTACCTAGAAAATTCGCATATATCGCAGGGGTCGTTGTTCATAGAGTCCCACATTTTGCACCAATTAATCCAAAAAACAAGGAAAAGTCTGATTTCTATCATACAATCATAATCCTAAGGAACCGTTTAAAAAATGATCATACGCAAAGTCCAACACTACTAAAGAAACGGCAATCATGAGTACTACTCGCGCGTACTCTCAAGTTCAACGCTAAACCGAGACTGATATTGCGGCAGACACAGCCAACTGTCTTTATTCGATTCAAGTCCCCACACTACAGTTAGGAAGTAGAGGGGTTCCACCCTTGATAAGTTCATAGGGGATGCTACGGGACATTCACAAGGGCGCCAAAATATAGTCCCGCATGTGCTGTTTCACATATGGGAAACTGAAAAATATGTGTAGTGCGCCAAAAACCTTTAGAAAAGGGAGCGATATTTTAACTTCTAAATACAGGGTGTCCCGAAAGGTCATGTCGTAGATGATAGGGCTGTCAGCCAAAATAATCTTATTTCTTTTTATTAAGAATCGTCAAGACAAGAAATGTTTTCTTGACTGGCAATTTTTTGTTTCGACTTGAAAAAATAAAACACTTCTTGTCTTGACGGTTCCTTCACAAAGTATTTCTTGTCTTGATCCAAGAAATTAAGGACTTTTTTATTTTTTGGGGTATAATAAAGAATAATACAACTTAAAATACTTATTATACTCTTATTTTTAATATTTTTACAGGAGTTTTCTTGCACAAAAAACTAGTACCATAAAAACCATAATGATCTAGCAATTTTTAGATGAAATAAAAGTAAGGACCATGGGCGTATATAAGGGAGAGATTTTGGGGATTTAATGCATATCGTTATGTGGACCACCCTCCTCCCGCCCCGTAGCATTCGTGAAGAAAGAAAAGGAACATGTTTTATTAACAAAAATCACTAATGGTTGAAACGGCTTGGAAGATGAAGACCTTTCTTTTTGGTCTTTAAAAACTGTTTTATTGCAAATTGCTTTGCGTTAAAACCCCTCTTCCCACCCCATAAAAAGCTATAAATACGTCCGTGGTAAGGACCATGTTTTGAGATCATCCTGTATTGTCAGCAAAGAAAATGTACAACATATCAAAAGGGTTTTAGGTTTATCCTTTGGAAATACCCTGAAAGACATCCCCACCTTTGATATGCAACACTTTGATATATAACGCTCTTACAGTATTGGTCCATTCAAATCTAAATTTACGTTAAAATTTCATTATATCTCTAGCTCTCAATAGTATAAGCAACAAGCTTAGTGCTGTAGATAAAATGGAACTGTTTAGATTTGGATGGCCATATTTAGGAAATTAGAAGAGACGGACAAATTAAATGTGGAGTTTTCTGACACCTCCCCCTTCCTTATCTACGCCAGTGGATATCTATACACTTTGGTTGTATCAAATTGAAATTTGGTAGAGGTATTTTCTAAAGTATTGCGGCGTTTGTGGACCGATTTTATTTTTTTTTATGTGAAAGAGTGTACTTCCGCGGTGGTCCCATAAAAAAACAAGTCAGGATCGCGAGAGAGAAAGGTACTAGACCTATTTTTCTCTCTGCCGTACGTTGTTCGTGCTGAAAAGCTGCCTCAAGGTAGAAAAAATGTTCGATAATAAAGAGGCGCATTTAGAATCGACAACCTTCGGGCAAACCTTTTACTAGAGGTGTGCGAATATCGTTCGAATCGAATCGAATCAAAAATTAATATTCGATTCGAAATTCGAATCGAATAATTCGAATTTCCAAATTATTCGAAATTCGACGAATAATTCAAAAAATTTCGAATTTTTAGAAATTTTTAAATAATTCGCTAATAATGCGAATTTTTTACTAATTATCAAAATATAAATGGATTTTCTATTTTATCCAATTTAGACTCCATAACATCGGGCATCAAAATATTCTGCTGACCCATAATATCCTTTTTGATTAAAAATGAATTATTTGAAGGAGACAGTTGCTAAATGTTAATATATATTTATCTCAGTCAGTAACAAAAATCTACAGACTGTCCACGGATGGGGTTAAGCAAGAGAACAATTGGACAAAAAAATTCATTTTTCGAAAAATATCATTGTCTTACAAAAATAAATTTTGCTTGCAAAAAAATAGGATTTGCAAAGAGAAAATGTTTATTTTGTATACAGGCTTCGTAAAAACCTAAAAATCCTGATTTTTCTCCAAGAGTAAACTACCTTTATTTTTATTTTTAAGCAAATTATCATATAGAAAATTTATTTGCAATAGCATTTTGAATGACTTTATTAATGTTACAGGGGCATCAAAAGTTTCATGAAACTAATTTTGGAGTTATCAAAAATTAATTATTTTAAATTTTTATAATGAAATGACCGGAAAAACTCTCACAATTTTCTTTTCAAACACATGCTTTCTCCAAATTCCTACATAACACAATTTTTCAGACAAAAACGAATATGATCAAGGGTTTTCGCCAAATTATGGAGTTCAATAAAACTTTCTATTATTGTTTTTGTCGAATACAAACATTATTATAAATAAATGTTCCTAATGACATTTTGCTTAAAAATGAAAAATAAAGGTAGTTTACTCTTGAAGAAAAATCATGTTATTTAGGTTTTTGCGAACCCTGTATACAAAATCAACTTTTTCTCTTCGAGAATCAAATTTTTATTTCAAGCAAAAATTTTATGAAGAATGGCTTTTTTCGAAAAATTAAATTTTTGGTCCATTTGTCGTCTTCTTAACCCCATCCGTGGACAGTCTGTAGATACCCTTATTACCATCATAGGAAAAATATAGTTATTTTGTATGTGTTACCATTATAGTAGCAAGAGATCTTTGATATTTCCAATTCATTTTAGCTTTTATAATTTTTAATTAACTTTTAAAAAGACTATGAGAAAAAGGTTTATAAACACACTGATTAAAAAAATAACTTGATTCAGGAGCCAAAATCTTGACTTAAGAACAACATCCGAAAATTTTTATTTTTTTTTGAATTAAAACAAAAGGAATAAAATTCTTGATCTAAGAAAAATATTTGAGAACAAGAAAAGTTTTTTAGCTCAAGAATTAGGAATTTATTCTCTAGGCTCCAAAAATTATATCAATAATTGTTTTATTTATGTAATTAAATCAAACATAACAAATCCTAAATTTAATATCCTAAAAAATTTGCGATTACTACAGTACTTCGTAATAATTCAAAAACACGAACTATTCGAAAAAATTAGAATAATTCGAAATTTCGCGAATTATTCGAATATTTTGAATTATTCGGAAACTTTCGAATTATTCGAATTTACAAATTATTCGATTCAAGTTTCGAATCGAATATTGATATTCGATTCGATACACCCCTACTTTTTACCGAATTAAAAGAGGTACTAGTAGTGTTTTTTAGACTACCGTAAAAATCACAAGCAAGTGAACTACTCAGTATTAATAACTAAATAAACAAAATCCTTTTAAACTTTAATATCGTTATATGGTGTTGCCCGACTTCGAATGTTTTTTATTATTTTTTTATTATGTTTCACTTTTTAGTGAGTTTTATTATTGTTTTGAAGTCGGCTATTTTTTTAAGTTTTTATTTTTATTTCTTCCAGTTGCTCTTGTACGTGATTTAAAGCAAAAATTTTTAAGGAAAAAAACTTACTGTTTTTTTATCAAAACTGACATTATTTTTTAAATTTTCATTGACGAAAAACAAGAAGTTTATTTCATTCTTCATCAAGGATTCAAACCCTTAAAAATCAGGATTTTATTTTGAAACATCACAACAAAAATTTTTGCTCAAGTTAAAAACACAAAAGAGGCTTTCCTTGCATAAACTCTATCTGTCAATAATTGTTACTTTCGAGAAAAGTAAAAAAGTTATTTGTTTAAACAAAGCCTGAGCAATAAAAATGTTTACATTAGTAATTTATTTCTTTGATATTAGGACACCTTGTTCATTTTAATGCACCTAAAACACAATCATGTTCCTTGTCGCTGAAACGAGTCATCAAATACTCATCCTTTACTTATGAGCGGCCAGTTTTACAGAGCAAGGACACCTTCACATTTAAAAGTAACCTTAACTGGCATAAACACATTGTATCTAGCTTCCAAAAGCTAGGATTTCTTTTCGAGCCAAAAGTATTTTTCCCCTTCTAATTTGTACACTTTGTATGTGTCTGAAATCCGACTGTTGGGGCATGGCGTCCCCCACAACCCTAAGAATTCATGATTCCATTTAAAGAAGAGCTATTTGTCTCATTGACGATCCTTTACTTACAGAAAGGCTTCCCTCTCTTGCCTATCGTCGGGCTGTGGGGATTTATCGCTTTTTTATAGGTACTTCCATGGCTTCTGCTCTAAAGAGTTGTCCAGTATAATTCCTCCACTCACAGTTCCCAACAGAGAAACTCGTGGTGGCACGCGTATGCATCTCTATACGGTCCAACTGGATAGGCTTCGAACTTCCCACTTTGTTCGTTCTTTATCCCTAGAGTTTCTAGAATGTGGAACCTGCTGCCCGTGGAGGTCTTTCCTTCCCCCAAGTCTTCAAATATTTAAGTCCTGTCTCAACAAACTCCCTCTTACCTCGCTTAAGACACCCACGGTACGTTAGTATTTATGTTTTTAGCCTTTGTGGATTGTCCAAAGATAAAAACCTTTTATCATAAAATTATGTTCTCTTTTCTTTGGTTTAAAAAATAGTACTTATATTTTGAATTGCACATATGGGGCTTTCGCAGAATATTTTTTTTTAAGAATAAAATTTTTATATTAGACCAACAATTTTCTGAGAGAAGGAAATACTTTTTTTAGCAATCGTACAAATAATATTTATTCTTCATCGGTAACTAATGCTATCATCTTCGTCTAAATTCACAGTCTGCTCATTTTCCTTCTTCAAATCGTGTGAATTTTGGCTTCTGTTTTCTTCAAATGCTTACATACATGCTTAATACCTCCAGGGTTTCCCTAACTTATTTGGACTGTGATGCCCTTGGAAGCTCGTCTTACGATGCCCCTAAAATACTGAGAATTCAGGGGGCCCTTTTCCTTTTTACCGCAGCAAGTCCGAAAAACCGAGTTGTCTTGTACTTGAAGACCAAAAAAAAGGCCTTTATCTGTGTGGCGCCTATTACAGCACACGGCGCCCTGGGCTTTAAAAATAGAACCAAAAAAGTTCTTCCCTTTCCTTTTTGTCGCATCAACACGCGACTTCCTGGGATACAGTACGACGCCCTGGGGCGTCGCGACCCACAGTTTGGGAAGACCTGCCTTAATCTATTAATGTTGAAAATACAATTGGTCATTGACATTTGGAATTCTTTGCTAAAAATTGCTAAGTTTGGTCGCTTATATCTTTAACTACTGAGGCTTTTATGGAATTTTTTTTTGTAAGGGGCTTTAATAATTAGTTTACAGCTTGCATAAATCCATTTTGAAAAAGCTGGCATCAGGGGTTTTTGCTCATTAATTACTTAAAATATTGAAATACAGGAAAAGAGAATCTGATGTGGTAAAATGACTTTTCAAGTTGTTAACAACAAACTGCGAGTTCTTACAGAAAACAATACACTTGCGACTGGTCGTCAATGGAAAAGCAATACCCACAGACCGAAAATTTATAATTTTCATTTACTTCTGTAAAAATTTGATTGATTTTTTTTGTCCGACGCAATGTTTTCGCGAAAAAAATGACAACCATTCCTTTTATCGTCATATGGCTATATCACGCTCATTAATAAAATATGTCTCTTTGGTGTTGTTAAGGCCCCCTGTGAAAAGTGTTTTAAGAGATGCAATAATTTGTTGATTTGTTTCTTAAAATATTTTACCTTACTACTAAAAGACTTCTTATAATAAGGTCTTCCAAATAGCAAGAAGACATCTTCAATTAAGCTATTGTTATAGTTATATATAGTTATTGCCATTTGACCATGTATATAGATATTTGTAGTAGTAACAAAAATTCAAAATCTAGAAACAAAATTGACTGTTTACAAAGAGGGCTCAACCCTTTACGATATATATTTTTGTCACTTTGAGCAATATTTTCGACATATTAAAAAAGTCGATTTTTCTTGGCCCAGTCTACTGTAGCTATTATTTTTCTGCTCAAGTTTAAAGAAGAAGAAAAAAATACTTAAAATATTGAAATACCGGAAAAGAGAATCTGTTGTGGTAAAATGGCTTTTCAAGTTGCTAACAACCAACTGCGAGTTCTCACGAGAGGCAATACACTTGCGACTGGTTGTCTATAGAAAACCAATACCTACAGACCGGAATTTTGCATAATAGAGTAGTTTCTATACTCAGTTCTCATACTTTTGCCATAAAAACTTAAAACTTATAACTGCTAATTTTCTTAATAAACTTAAGCATGCCTATATCTGGCTTGTGATGTGATAATAGCCTGTTAAGTATTTTAAACATGAACATAACTAATGGATAATACAGGGTCTTTTCAAAATCCATTACAAATATTTTAGGGGTATATTTTGGGATTAACATAACAGAAAAAAATTCCCCATTTTCTATCGTTCATGAATATATCCAGGCCCGTACGCAAAAATTGATTTTTTTGTGGAAGGGGACAAAAAGTAAGAATACAATTTTTATTGACTTGAAAAAATTGAAGAGCATAAAAGCTCCTCACCTTCAGCTAAGATGGCATTAAAAACAAGGTCCTCACATCCCGGACCCCTAAACGAAGTTTATTAACACTTTGGGGGAAAGGGTGGAGGGAACAAAACAATAATTCTCTATGTACACGGAATCACAACCCCCTCTCCGCCGAAGAAGCCAATTCAGAGTACTCCGGGGGCCCGAACCTCTCCTGCGAACGACTCTGAATATATCAACACGCTGTTAATATCTTAAAAACTAGCAATATTTGACGTTTATTGTATTAAACACGTTTGGTGTAGAAATCAATATAAAATCAAAGTTTGTCAAGCCGCGCGATGGTCAGCGGACAAACCGAGCAGCAACCATCCACGTTATGGAATGAATGGCGTGTGAATGAGAAGTGGTATGGTCAAGGGACAATAAGCTTCTAGGGCTGCAGTGCACCACCTAGGGGGGCGGTGGTCGACCTAGCTAGAAGACCAGAAAGGGCGAAAAAAGTTTGGTAAAATACATTCATTTAAAAAGACCTACTAGACAATAAAAGTTCTGTTTTTGAGACACCTTGAGACCTTTGAGGCATGTTGTATGTTTGTCAATAAAATCTAAACTAACATTTTTTATTATTTTTGTGTCTTGTACAGGGGCGAAGTTATTTCGTGTATAAAGAGAGCAGAGAGAGGTAAATATTCATGATGACGAAAATGTTGTGGGTTCGCTATTGTTTTTGTTTTTATTAAGCTTCACCCGCAAGTAGGCCACAGAAACATCCAGAATTATGGTGTCTTGTATTTTTGCAATAAAACAAACAGTTTTCGGAAAAAATCGCTTTTGAATAACAATTGTGGTTAATTAAAAATATAAAAAAAACACAAGATAGACTGCATGTTTGGGCACCTGCTTGTTTAAGAGGTGTTGATAAGTTGGTTCCCGATTGGAAAAGTGGTCATAAAGCCATTAACATTAATATTAAATTAATTCTCGAGCTCCAGAAAAGTCGTTGGTATATTGGTTCATGTTAATAAATAGGTAGACGGCTTGGACGCCCGACGGCTCAGGCAGACACCGATTACCTGGACGGGTTTATTTATCTTGGGGGAAGGGGTTTGATTTACTTATTAGCAATTTTACATTTTTGCTGTGACTTGTGGGTTACGGATTTAAATAAACAGTTGTGTTACATTTTCTCCATGAATTCCGAAATAGCCCAAATAATTGTGAGTGAACGAAGAAAACAGTTCTGGTTAGTTCAATAAAGACATTTCTAAACACAAAATCCTGTTTCATTACCTATTCGATATTCGTACCCATTCAGAGGCGATCAGGTACCGTAAGTTTGTTGGAAACCAATTTACATACAGTGTGTCCCAGAATAGGTGTTAGAGATTAGATTAGATTAGGAGGTGAATTACAAATCCTCTAACACTGCAACCTAATCAGGTTTATTGTGTGTCCTCCGTCCATAGGTTAGAGCACGCTATCCAAGCCGGTCTGTTTTATCAGACTCCACAAGCTTGAAACGGGCTCCTTGGTATATCTTGCCGCTTTAGATTTTCCTTCACCTAGCCTTGCAAACCGCAGATGACCAAGGGCTTCACTTCACTTCAAGCACCATACGTGTTCTGCGGTTTCTTCCTCCTCCTGGCAGAACCTACATAGGTTTTCTTCTGTCATGCCCATGATTTCCAGGTGTTTATTTAGTCTGCAATAACCTGTTAGTTGACCCACTATTATTCTTACTGCCTTCCGGTTGTAATTCAGAAGGTCAGTCGTAAATTCTGGCGAGTAAGCCTTAATAAATATTTTCGCTTGACGCTGTCCTGGTGTTCTCGTCCACCAGTCTTGTGATTTCCTCATAATCCATAATCTAATAAATAACCTTACTTGGCATGATAGAATACAACAGTTAGGGCTCGGGACCTACCATTGTCCTGCCAGCCCTCTCCTTTGCCAATTTATCAGCTTCCTCATTACCTTCGTGGCCTTCGTGTCCTGATACCCACGCAATGGTTTGCTTGTTGACCGCACCCACCCAGTGCTGCATTTACCAGAAGGCTGGAGCCTAGGGCGGCGTTTTTAAGGGGCGGCAGATTTTGTTTTTTATAAATTGTTTGATTGATTTCGATTTTCATTTTGTACGTAGAAATGGAAGTAAGGACCATTTTTTTGTTTTTCAATGAAAAAGGAAAAAATTAGGGGCGGCTAAAATTAATAGCTTACTGGCGGCAAATATGTAAATGCACCTCTGCACCCACCTCTTTCAGGGCAACTACGTGCAGTCCCGCACGCATATTCAGATGTAACAGTCAAGATATCTCACTTCGCCGAGCCGAACGCGGCCAGGAACGTTTTTTATATGTAACGCAACATAGCACTTCTTAAATGGACATCCAGACTGTTACATATAACTAGTTAATTTATATTTTTTTTCAATAATATTAGAATATTACACACATTCTTTGATGTGATTTAATTAGGTATAGTATATTTTTAAGCTAAGTTTATGTTGGTTTATACCGAGAGTATACCTCTTTATAGACTAAAACCTTCCACCAGTTTCCTAATGTTGTTATTTTTTATTTCATTAATTATTTAAATTTAGTATTTTTGCACATTATTATGTATTATAATAAAAAAAAACACTCCTAATCTAAAATATATTTAAGTAATATAATAGAGTTTTTACAAAGTGATAATATAAAAAGTGATAAGGAAAATGTAGTCAAATACAAATAATTTGAGTTTTTTGATTTTGTTGATCCCCAAAACCACGGTTGTACCTTTACGCATACACTTCTTAATGAATGTGGCAAAGCGTAAATACATGATTTGCTATTTAAAAGGGTCTTCCTACGAGTTTTCTTTACCAGATATTTTGATTTTCGTCTAGTAACGGCAGTTGGCTGAAGACCAACTACTCCCTTGAAATTTATAATTAACAGTTTCTAAGTCTGATTGGATTTTAAGTGCTCCCTAGGCTTGTAAGCTGTGTGGAGACCATAATAGGGATGGGTACAGAAGTGAGCATATTTCGAAATTATCCAAATGCCGACGACAGCTGGGTAGGAATTGTTCTTGATCATCTTCAATGTGCTGTAAATTGTACTATATGCCAACCATGTTGCTTGTTGTGCCAATTTCCAACCCAAAGCTTTCTACCGCGTAAACACCTTCGGTACCTTGGTTCTGTGTTTGGTTCTGTGATAGAAAAGCATCCACTTCATTAGGGACTTATTAAGTTTGATGCTCGGTTTGATATGACAGGTGTCTAAAGTTTCATGTGATTGTAATGGATAAAAAAGTTTCTTCGCTTGACTAATGCAAATGCATTAATAACAGTCTGATGTCCATTAAGTGCTGTCGTGCACGTTAAGCATATAAAAAACTTCGGCCGCTTTCGGCTCAGCAGCGGATATTTTGACTGTTACATCTGAATATGCGTCCCCGCACCAGCTTAGAGCTTATTTTGCATTAACTGATTGCTTGGCTGTCCGCGTAAATTACTATAGTTTTATCCTCGTATATCCAATCTTTTAGTAAACAGGTACAATCGTTTTTAATACTTTAAGTAATCGAAAGAGCTTCTAATGGTATATTTAGATATACAGTGTGTCCCAGGATAGGTGTTACAAGAGGACAAATAAACTAAAAATCTTGGAATTTTTAGACCTCCTTTTGGAAAAACTGGTCACATGGTACAAAACTGATAAATTCAAAATTTTACTCTGATTGGTAATGTAGAGGGCGAGTTATAACTAAAAATATGTAAAATGGCCAAGAGTAAAGTACCTTTATTTTTACAAATAGGACAAAATTGTATAAATAAATGTTTTATAGAATTAAATTATATTTCAAAACTTAAATTGAAAAAAGCGAATAAAAATATATATATATTTAAAATTATTAAATTTTCTGTTAAATTTTACTCCTACTTGCCCATTATTTAATGTTTAACACGTAATGTAAAAAATTGACAATTACATTTTCTTTTCCTCCTACGCTTAGACTTTAAATTTTGGCATAAAATTTAATTCTCTACAATATTTACTTATACAATTTTGTTCTATTTAAAAAATAAAAGTATTATAGTTAGTTCTGGTTAGGCAGGCATTTTTCATATTTTTAGTTATAACTCGCCCTGTATAATACCAATTGAAGTAAAATTTTGTACTTATTAGTTTTGGACCATGCGACCAGCTTTTCAAAATTTTGTTTTAAAATTCAATTTTTTTTTGTCCATTTGTCCTCTTGTAACACCTTTCCTGGGACACACTGTATAAGTCATCAGGGCAACAAGGATGGAAACCAATTTTCATAATATGTTTTGTTTAATACCCACATTCTGTGTGTAATTGTCGATATTTTGTTGGTTTTTTTTGTGTGGAGTGACCAACTTACGAGGGTTGTAGCTAAGATGGGGTGGATTTTAGGACATATTATGTTTATAAGAAGAAAAAAATGTTTTATTTTAACTTTAAATATCCTTGATAAATGTGTACTAAATTTCAAAACACCCTGTTTAAATCTAAAGCTTTTATTATTAATTTGAAAATAAACCATAACAATCATTTTATTATATTTTGTGCTATCAAAACCTCCTAGCGTCGTTATTTGGGTCACGCAAAAATTAATTTTTGTTCAGATCTTCAGTTAATTGTTCTTAATCCGCAATAACAACAAAGTCTGTTGTCAATGTGTCGTGAAGTAGTCTAAACACATATGTACATATTGTATGTTGAAACTTATCAATGAAAACATAAGCGGAAACTGTTATCAAGAGCACTCATTAATCTATTTATAGGATCATTAATGAACACAAGAAAATTTTGCAAGATTATGCTCCAAATTATTAGAATAACATGCGAATTAAGGCGTAATAAAAATCCTTAACCTACTATAGAAAAATAAATACATTTGTTTAATTTTATTGTAACATACTTTGGCTTTAAATTTATCTTGTCAGTTTTTTTTTTGATTTTCCTATCTCTCTCCTCTCTAAACCTGACGTTGAAAACAAGTGTTGGATAATGCTATTGGCTTAGCTAAGGAGGACTTGAGGGCCCGAGCCCCCTTAGGTGTTGTCAGGCCCCCAAGAAAAACTTTACCTATATGGTAAGTATATGTGTAAATAAAAAGTCCCTCAGCTCCAAAATGAGGTCCCCCATCATAAGATCGGGGCCCCCTTCTTTTCTTTTTTCCTATTGGGAAAAAATTGGCAATAAAAAAACGGTTCTCACCTCCTAAATGGGGCACCCCTTCCAACTTAACATGATGTACCTTGCCAAAATGGGGCCTCCTTCTTTCTGTATTTTGGTACCCAAACAAACACCTCAAAACAACGTTTCCAAATATTTTACATCACAACCACCGTTTGGGGCCACCCTCTGACTGGGGGTCTAGAGCGGACCGCCCCCGCCCCCCTCTCAGCATGCTAGCGTGCCTATGGGTTGTTTCACCAGTTTTTTTTTGTATTATCGTTGACTCTCTTCGGACCCTGTTTCTTGTTTTATTACTTTTCTTTTATTAATTTATATAATTTTCCATGCTCGAAAAGGTACATTTGTATTATTGTTTTTTGACAACACATTTAAAATGTATCTAAAAAACTTAATAACATGAAGAATAACTACACTAGAAGAATATTGTTTATAATCTTTGATAAAAAAACTCTAAAAAATAACCCCGAAAAAAGTAAATTGCAATAGCCATCATATCCGGTGCTGGATCATGTAAAATCAAAACATTTAGGTTCGTTCGTTAAATAATTGTTTACCCCAGGGTAACTTTGAAAGGGTTTTTTGAAATTTAAATTTTTTTGCTTTTTGAGAACATTTTGTAGTTAAAAACGCGATTTTTAAGAACAAAACCTATTTGTTTTTATAAAAAATTAGAAATAACGATTATGTTAAAAATAATTTAATGTCTGATATTTAGTATAATTCCATTAAAACACTTTTAAATACTTTGCTTAAAAATTACTTCCAAAATACTCTGCTTAAAACTTACTTCTAAATTTCTACAACGCAACGCCTAAATATTAAAACTTTCTTCCCAAACCAAGGCATAAACAAAACGAATGAAGTTAGCCTACGTGTACTAGAACGCGAGATTTGTGTCTTTGTGTGATTTATTTTGATCCGCGACATACGTCTTCTTTACTTTAATAAACGCTATAATGTTATGCATGTGAATGGGCACAAATTACGTGTGCACAAATTACATCTCTCCAGACAGAAGTCGAAACTTAAACGGTAGTGTCGGGTCCAGTAGAGTTTTAGTAGCAATATTTATTTATTGATTATGATTATACCTATGGTGAAAATAGATAAATCGTTGATTATACCCTTAATTTTTACAAGTATAGTTAACTAGTGCGTATAGATAATTAGATAATTTAGAAATGGATCAACAATTGAAAATAAATGCGTTGCAGTTTTTACTGCAGGGTAGTTTGCCTTTAAACAGAAACTTTTAATTAAACAAAAAGGAAGACCTACTTCCGATCTTCAAATTAGTTTTTCATCTACTAGTATAACTAAGATATACAACATAGTTTTTAATAAGAACATTTATGAAAAATATGACTGGATTTGTGGGTGTTCGGTCAGAAATAAAGTGATCGAAGCATTCCTGCAGTATAAAAATAGGCATTGCTTGTGCTCTTCCACTAAAAATATCACAAGCCGCCACTGTTGATTCGTCTATAGAATTAGAAAAAAATTTAATCTGTAAGTAACCTTTGTTTGTATTCCAAGCCAGATCCTGTTGAAAATCCCCCTTTTAGTATTTATGATTTTATTTTGAATACCCATAGGACCATCATACTAAACCGCATTAAAATGACCTTAGGGTACGCCACTGCACGAGAGTGTCTCTATAAACGTAATATACAACGACAGAGTCACATTATTCAAAGTTTTCGTTTCTCGTTGCGCTTTGGTCTTAATCTCAATGAACTGAACCACATGGCGCTTGGTGCACCTAATATGTAATATATGGTAATATCCTCTTGCTAGGAACGTTACATTGGAGCTTTTGTTCTAAATTAGTTCATTTAAAACGGCTTAACCTCGACAAAGTTAATTGACCATAATGGAAACACTGTTTAAAAGATGAATTAAAATTAGGTTCTTTGTGACAGCCGTACTGTATGTAACTGGACACATACTGTGTTAGTAAAAAGAACCGCAACTTTAAATATCTTTAAAACCGCTAAAGCTATATTTACCAAATTTGGTATCTAAGGTGTTTTGGAAATGTAAAATTAAATAGTAGACCACCAACTTTTTTAAAATGCCGATATTTTAAAGAACGTGAATTTTCGTTTGAAATAAGGGTAGTTTTTCGATATTAAGTCAAAATAATACGAAATAATGAATATTTTAAACAAAAAAATACATTGTATTTTTTGGGCCATTACAAAGGTAGGTACGTTCTCGCCATATTTTGTGAAAATAATTTATTTTTTGTAAAGATAAAAATAGAAAAACCAAAAACTTGGTTATTAAAAATTTCACATAAATGTTTAGATTATGTAAAGAAAGCTTAAAGACAAAAGTTGTACATCTTTTTATTGCCTAAAACTTTGCCATTTAATTTTTTCCGTAAGACTCGTAGTTTTAACAGAAGTTGAGAAAAACCGTATTTTACACTTAAACGGGGTGGTTTAGTAAAATTTGTTAGAATAGATAAAACGTTATTTAATAAAAGTATTTATTGTTGTTGTTGCCTATTTGCTGGTAAGAAACTATAAAACCTAATTTTTAAAAGAAAAAAAGCCCCAATCTTTCCTTTAGGGTTTAGGAATATGCAATTTAAGTAGGTGGATGTGTTTTCTCTTAAAGTTAATTGAATCGTTTATTTCAGAAACCCCCTATCTCCAGAATATTACATTTTGAGTAAACTAATAAAAACTACAAAGTTTCAACAAAAACAATTTTTTGTGATAAAAAATAGTTTTGAAGCTGCCCGACAGACGTTTTTAATGTACATAGATGAGGGGATTTTTGCACTAAACAATGTGTTTACCCCTATACAATTCAATTTTACCCAAGAGTCAATTTCTAAAATTTTGGTCGATATGGGCTTTCTGAAATAAACGATTCAATTAATTGTTAATATTAATTTTAAAATTAGTTACAAGATTTAACCATTGCCTTCAGCCTAACGCTTAATTTACGCATTTTTACGCGGAAGAAAGTAATTTTAAATTTAATAAAAAATGGCCTATGTGACTTAAAATAGCATTTTGATGTCAAGGAGAACCCAAGAAGGTACCCAAATGACTAATGAAGTAAAAATACACATATTTAGATAAAGTTATGTAAACGGAATTGGTATTTGTCATTGAAAGTTAAATTTTAAAGAATATGTTATTTAACCGCTAAGGTCGTTTACATTTTTCGTGACAAGCTTTTATTTACTTCATATTTCTATTAGGCTTTTTGTATCTTGAGACAGACCATAAAAGCTTTAAGCCTTAGTCACCACTAACGCTATGTACCATGGGTGTCGTAAAAGATAGTTTATTAACATGAGACTTTAAGTTTTGTAGGATTTTCTTCAACTGCAAAAAATAAAGTAGCTTATAAATTGGAATATTTGGGGCTTCTCCAGATTGACTGTAAAGGGAGTTATGAGAGGGGAACACAAGCAACAACAAACAGACTTTAAACACAATTAAAACTTACTTAAATAAACAAATAACATTAAAATAAGACATATTTTGACACATTTTGAATGCAAATTGAGCAAATTCACTTCTCACAAAAAGAAAGGAAAACGCAGCTCAATAGTATGTATGTAACCGTTGCCCAGTTTACCGGAGTGTGATTTATAATTTTTCTATACATTTTTATTAATAACATTTTTTGATATTAAATTGTATATTTATAGCCAATATACACTTTAATCTAAAAGGAATATAATTGAATTACTCTATACAATAATGCTATTTAAAATGTCTTAAGTATTAAACTTTTATTGAGATTTCTCACGGTGTTCTTGTCTTTTTAAATCCTGAAGGTGTTTATGTTGAAATGGGATACTGAAATAATAAAAAAATGTTTAAGAATTTCAAGAGGATTTGAAGATCCTTATGTCTTAAGCCTAAATTTTTTGTGTAACAGGTGTTATTAATTAATGTATTAAATTAAGCATGCAGATCAATGTCTAAAATAAAGTAAAATAAAATAAAATATATGAAGTGTACAAACTCTGGTCTTCTTAGATTTTTTAAGAGTTTAAGTAAGTAAACAAAAATATTGACATCAATTTTTTTTGTCCAAAAAAATTGTTAACAAATAGATAAAAAAAGTTAACGCATATATTTTCTTTTGTATATTATATTTTGTGTACACGGTATCCCAAATCTATTTATACACAAAATAACTTCGCCCCTGTGTAAAAGAAAAAAACAAAATAAAACACAAAGTTTTGTGTATTTTTTGTTTTTTGTGTATTGTTTCTATATATGGAATATTGCGCTTAAGGTATGTTTTTTGTATAAAACGATTTTTTAAATTTATATAACATCAGCATTCTTGTTATAGTTTTAATGTTTGAAAAAGGCTAAACCCATATGCCGAAATGTCACAATGAAGATTTTTAAAAATTTTATGTAGCTCCTTGAGCATTTGACATTCAAAAAAATATAATATGACATTTTAACCATTTTAATATTAATTTAACTGACCCAAATCCAAGAAAAATTACTCTTATAAATTTTCTCAAATGTGTCTTTATTAAGCGCTAGAATAAAAATATAAAATATACTGTACGTCAATTATTGCTAAACTCTATTTTTTTGCAAGAGATAGTAATAAAAATGTCTCGGGACGGTTAGAAGGTTGTAAACCATAGGCGCACTAGTCTCTGTGCAAAGAACAGGTAGAAATACACCGAATTGCGTTAAATAAGGATTATAAATTATATATATATTTTAGTATCTTTCCGTATGTGCAACTGAGTGGTTATAAATTGTTAGAGTATTGTTCAAAGTATTACAGTATTGTAAAAATGGCTTCTCCGCAGAAACGCGCGTGTCTCGGCCATTTAACTGAAAAGCTGATTGTTAAAAACGTATTCAATTATACAGGGTGCGGCAGAATGGACTCCCACATTTGGGTAGCAAATAAAAAGTCTACTATAAAATATGAAGCTAAACTTTTATTATTTTCAAAAAGAGCACACTTTAAGGTTTTTTTAACTATGTTTTCAAAATTATATCGTGTAAGTGACGGCCGTTAGCAGCGACACACATGCGAAGGCGTTCCTAGAAGTTCCGCATCACTTTTATCACCATGTCTTGAGGAATAGCAGCAGTTTCATCTCGGATCGCTGTCTTGATTTAGGAAAGTCAAGAACCAGTTGCCCTTAAGTTAGCAACCCATTTAAAAATTGTTTTCCGGTGTGGAACAGAGGCATTCGGAGACAGGAAGAGCGTACAAAATACTCTTTTCGACGCGGTGACACATTCGTCATTTTTGAATAATAGCTTAATAACAAATCCACGTTGGTCACCAGACCAAGACATAGCGCCTAGTAACAAACCTTATCAATCGCCCAAGCGAATGTGACCATCCCCACCAATGTCCAACTCCCATTACCGATGTTCTAGCCTGATGAAATGTGGGAGTCCATTCTGCCGCAGCCTGTATTAGAAATGATCAAAACTCTAATTTAAGTGTGGACGATTGTGTTCAAAAATGTGCGTTGATGACTGGGGTGGAAAAAGCGACAATTTACAGAATTTTTAAACAAGAAAAGAGGGAGGTATAATTCCACCAAAAAAGCGATGGGCTCAAGTGAAAGGTGAAGTAGCCAGAAATAATACTACGTTTAAACTAGTAGATATAAAAACAACTATTTCAAATTGCCATATCTAATGCTTCCCCAGAAAACTGGAAAAAAATTGTCGAACATGTATTAGAAGTAGAAAATAAAATGTGGTCTTTGGATATAATAGTAGATACAACTGTTGAACCTCTAATTATTATACAAGTAGACTCATATATGACTCAAGTAGTGATAGCATGTCAGATACGGAAGAATGTGAATAACTAGATGTAGATTATGTAGCATATTTAATTAGGTATAGATTATATTTTAAAAATTATTTTTTGACTATGCATTTTTATTATGTGTATTATTAAAATGGTTATTATTAACTATAATTATACCAACTGTACAATATTGATATACTATAAATTTTAAAATATTTTTTTACACATATAAAAGAAACAAGATTTTCATTTTACCTAAACTGTTTAAAAAGGGTAAGTTCCCAAAAATAAACTCAAGCGCACCGCGACTGTCAAGGTTTTTATCACATTATTCCCACGTAAATACAGGTAAACATCTGTTATTCCTTTGTATTTAACCCAAGAGGTTGACGAATATTAGGAACGGAGTCTGCCGGCCTAAAATTATAATGCCTTATCAGTACATTACAGGTAGAATTGAAGAAAAATATTTATACTCGGACTAACACAGAAAGCGAATTGCCATAAAATTAAATGATTTATTACTCTCTCTTGCAACGAAACAGGGTATAGTCTTTAGGTAAAGTAAGTAAAAAGGTCTTTAAACTAAAAAAAGCTGACATACCTATTAGTAGTTCTTACAAGGGAATGTATTTAATGACATGTTTATGATATTATTTGTCACTCTGACAGTGACATAATTATTTAAAATAAATTTGAACCAAAATATTTTCTTTTTTCATTTTTACCCTTAATTATATATCAGCATGCTGTTGATATCTTAAAAACCAGCAATAATTTACGTACCTATAGTCTACTATACATGTTTGATATAGAATTCAATAGTCAAAATTTCTCAAAATATTCAGGGTGTTCTACAGCCCCGGATCTTCATTTTTAAGGGGGAGGAGGGAAACTACCCTTGCCCCCACTAAGGTTAAAAAAAAATTAAAGAGAAAAAAGTCCTCGCTTTTCACTACGCGTCCTTTCCAACACAAAACCATCACAAATGAAAAGTGAAGAGAAAAAAGTCATGTTTTATTATGCCGCCCCTTGACGGTGTCACCGGGGCAGACACTCCCGTTTGCCCCCCTTCCTCCCTACATCCGGGGCTAGTGTTCTATTTAAAAAAAAAACTTGACAATGAAAATACTGTTTCAAAAAAATATAAAAAGGACCAAAAATTTGTCATTATATTTACCGATATATCGGCAGCAGCTGCCGATATTTCAATATACTCAATATACCGATATTAATATCGGTGTCAGTCAAGATATCAATATCGGTATCGGTCGAACCCTAAACGGTTGCGAGGTTACCGCTACATGGTCAAAAAATACTACAAGGTTTGTCCAGTTAATGAGTAATTAAAATGACCTAAAAACGGCAACAATGTCAAAGTTCGTAAGGGCACAACGCACGGACCATGAAGCGTACCAAGGGGCAGATGCCGACGCGCAACGATGGAGCCCGTGAACCGCGACACCCCCTTTCCGTTTTGCGTCCTACATTAGTTCTATTAATAGTATATCCGCAGTCCTAACCTCTAACTCTTTGCCTTTCGTGGCCATACACCTTGTACCCTATCTCGTTATCGAAGCACTTGCTTTTTCCGTTTGTTTAAAACACGAAATAATTATTCATATCCTTATAATGGATACTAGTATTGACGCCGAAACAAAAGATTCGCGTCTATTGTCTCGCCAGGAAGAAGAGTAATTTTGTCTCTCGTCCAAGAGATCGAGATGAGATAAGAAACTGCCTTTATTTCGCCGAGAATTTTGCGTTTCTCGCAAGATCTCTTATTTTTCTCGATCGGAAATGGCAAAAAAATACTATGTCTGCATAAAAATAGGAGATTACAATAAGGGAGGTGGTATGGTTACAAAAGATTACAAGAAGATTGTATAAATATTTAAGATGATTTGTCTGTGTCATCTATTTGTTGGCTGATATTGATAAAAACAAATAAATGCCTTTTAATTTAAGCTATGTTTGTAACTTTTTGTAGTGTCATAAAAGGTTATGCCAAAATTTATAAGAAATATCTTAAAAGTGCTTTCGAGAGTGATTTAAATTTGTGGTCATAAGTTTGAAAGAATTGCTGCGACAGTTTTTAGTAATTAACATGTATTTTTATTCATATCTCTAAAACAGATAACGATATTAATTTGGGGTTTTCACCATTTTTTATGTTTGTTGACGCTCTATTATATACAACATTAACAAAGATACAGCAGTTTAATCCATGACTCTTATGGACGTTTCATTCTTTAAACCCCTTTTTCACAACTTACGCTTTCAAAGTCGGTGACCATTATAACTTCAAAACCACTGCACCGATCCTTTTGTATTTTTACTATTATTTCTTTACATAATTTTAAGGTAGCGCTGGGCCTGTATTTTTTTAAATTTGTCAATATTTCTAGTTTTTATAAAAATAAATGGGCCAATGTTTTCAGGACCAAGATATGATGGCCACCGCGATTCACTTTTTTCGAGACACTTCCAAATGGTTGCTGCCATGGCCCTATTTTTAGATTTTTTACCAAAAATTGTACACAGTATACTAAAAATTTTAGATTTTATTGTATCATTGAGATCAATAAATTAATTTTGACTGTCTCGTTAAAAAAATCCTAAAATGTACCAGTTTGGGTACAATTAACCATACCCCTACATAATATAATAAATTTAAAATTGTCATTATTTCATAAACTATACATTTTTAGAATAGACATCCTCCAACATAAAACCGGAGAATTGGGCCATATGAATAAGAAGAAGCAAATAATTATACTTATAAATTAGTAAATAATAATATAATAAAGTAAATGCTTTTGCTTATAAGTATAAGCAGATGCTCATGATATAGAAAAATATAGCAAAGCATTTGCTTATACTTAGAAGCAAAAGCATTTACTTCAACTTTTATAAGTATAAGCATTTGCTTCTTTTTATTTATATGGCCCATTTTCTTGTCCGGTTTTTGACCGGACAGGCTTCAGAAATCCCTGACTGTACGGTCGACAACCGGACATCTGGTAACCCTATCTGCAAACGTTATTTTTAACATAAATTTTAAGATAGAGAAAGAGACATTATATACAAAATGTACCTAGAATATTACGCAGAATCTAAAAAAATAATAATATGCATGGTATCTCGGTTAAAATACGTTTACAATAACTTTCGGTATAACCGAATGGGTCAGAACTGTGGAAATACTTTAGCCGTTAACCCATACTGTTTGCCAGAATTTTTATAACTTTTCAAGCTCACAGTTCGTCTTGAGACAACCTGTAGAAAAAAATTACAAGAAACCTGTTTTTTTGCCTTTGAAACCTATCCCTTACTAAAGGCATTGTCAAATATTGATCTTGGGTTAACCTGATCCACAAAATCCGTTCAAAAAGGATCGGCTAGTCTTTACTCGTGTTCATAAATCGAGCGGATCCTTAACTCAGGTTGGATCCTGCTGACCCAGTTAACAGCCAGGGTTAGTCGGGTTAAACAGAATGTCAAAATCAGCTGTTTCGTTTTTGGGTTTTAATACATTTGACTGCCAGCAATTTTAGGCGTTTAACCCATTATAACCGCGGTAATAATTGGTGATAACTTCTGACGTATAATACATTGTTTAAACGTCAACATAACCAATTGGTAAATACCGTTTTAGAATTGGTTCTTCGCCTAAAGTTGATGCTTGTGTTTATAACAAGTGAAAAAAGTACAACAAAAGTAAAATTATTGATTATTTAGAGCTTAAATAATGTGAACATCTTTAAAAATAACTTAACGACCGAAAACAAAGCAAAGGGTGAGGCGTTGTTTTGTTTTGACCACGAAGCCGATGAATAAAAGGCCAAATGTATCATACGTGTTCAGAAAATAACAAAAATCCCAGAGAATCCTAAAAACAGCTGATTGGATCTACCCAATCCATCGGATCAATATTTAAAAAATGAAAAAAAATGGAACTCTATTGACAATAAAAAATAATTGAAAAATTAAATTCCTTTAAAAATAAAAGAAGCTAAGGCAAAAATGTCATAAAAATCTGGGTAAACTGACCTTTTCAAAGATTAAATCGGCGCCGAGCAGGGGACTAAATTCTACGAAAAAAATATGGACGTATACATCGTACCTGTCTGGTACTTGTGAGAAAATAAGTTTGTTATTGCAGTACTTGATATTAGTATGTTTGTGCACTCTATGCACATTTTCTCGGTCGGCAAAATCTTGCAACATTTAATCCGTCTTGTCGGCCCCACGCATCAAGAAGCTTGGTACCAGCGACTTGGTACCGGTACCGTGAAAATAAACCAACAATGTAACCCGTGCCCGTGAGATACAAAACGGTTAATCCCATGCTTATTAAGGCGTCAATTTTCGGATAACTTGCAGGTTTTATTTACTCATGTTTTAGTTAATGAAACAAGAGTATGGGAAAAAAGAAAATTGGATGAATTGGAGAGAAATTGCATTCTTACAAGATAGTTTATAATAGGCCTAGTACTTAGTAACATTAGGGTGTACAGGGTGGCGCATTTTTATTGACCTGGCAGGGTATAGTGAAAACTACAAGAGATAGAACAAATCTGATTGCACAATCTTAATATATTTTTGTAACAAATTTAGTGGTGAAACTAAATCATGGCTAACTTAATTCGTTTTGAAGATACAGAGTGTTTTTCAAATTTTGTTAATTGAGCAAGGCACTGGTAACTCGCTTGATATAAGAGATAGAAAAAATGAAATAAAAAAGTTTAGGGATTTTTACGTAGAATTTAGTGGCGTTCCTAAATTTTTTTCTTTATTTATTTTAAAGCTATTACACAAACTTAAGTTTTTTTTTTTAATGGAACACCTAGTATGTTTTATCATCAATTCTAAAAGCTATAAGAAATACCACATTTAATACATCTATTTTTAATAGTTTCAGAAATATGGCCATTCTCAGGATATTTTTGACGAAACACCCTGTATATTATATTACCGACACAACGATTTTTAAAAAAATACCAAATTTGATATATTTATTATCTTTTATCGTTATGGATATTTGACCAAATCTAAAAATAGTAGATATATTTGGAAGCTCATATTTCCAAAACTGTTACAGAATCATTTTAAATGTGGTTAATTCTTAAATGTCTTTTTAATGGAGATAAAATATACAGGGTGTTTTATTTAAAAAATGTCATTTTATTATCGAACTCCTGACGATGACTATATTTCCGAAACTATGACAAATTAAATATATCAAATGTGTGTATTTTTGACGGCATTTAAAGCGACCTTTCTATTGGTGATTAAATATAGAGAGTGTTCTAATTAAAAAGAACCCAACTTTTGTGTTATAACTTTAAAAATAAAAGTTAATGGAAAAAATATAGGTACGACACTGAATTCCACGTAAAACCCCTAAATCTTTTCTATTTACATTTGCTTCTCTATCTCTAATATCAAGCGAGTTACAAGTTGCCTTAGCTAAATTGACAAAATTTGAAAACACTCTGTATCTCCAAACGAATCAAGTTAATCATGATTTACTATCACCATTAAATTTGTTTAAAAAATTGAAATATAGATTGCGCAATCAGATTTGTTCTATCTGCTTTTAGTTTCTATATACCCTGCAAGGTTAACAAAAAGGCGCCACCCTGTACAAGTGTGATATGAAGATCCCGAAGAATTGCAATGAAAAATTGGCGAAAATTATTTAAAAACACCAGAGGTTGTTGTGCATTTTACGCATTTTAGTTGCTAATAAGTTGCCAAATAAACGATTTTGTTGCTTAAACCAACCGTAAGAAATTGGTAACAGTTTCAGTTTTCCATAAAGGTAGCATGGACATACGTTAAAAAGGTATAAAAGTAAAGTTGATTTGTTGCTAATTTGTTGCTGCAAGAAAAATTTAGAAATAACGATTTTTTAAATTTTGACAAAATTAATACTGTCTATGCTAGCTCAGTCAAGTCAATCTAACAATTTGTTGCTGCTTACGAAATTGTTGGTGCCAGTGTAAAAAGTCAGCACAAAATAGAAATCGAAAGCCAGGAAAGATTTAAGATTGGTTAACTTACAAATCGGTCACGCCAGCTTTACGCCCATTTTTCCCGATATAATTTAAGTGTAAAATTTGTTGCTGCGTATAAGCTTTGAAAAAAGACGATGCTCTTGTGTTTGGTGGAATCAGAGGAGCCTGATCTGTTATGAGCTGATAAATTCTGGGGAAGGGATTTATACTAATCGTACCTACAACAGTTAACGAATTTGAACCACTCGCTGTTTAAAAAAAAGGTCCAAAAACCGAAAGCGGAAACATAAAGCCAATTTTCCTCATGACAATGCTCCATCACATACGGCAAAATCGGTTTTGAACACATTGGAGGCAGTGCCGGATCAAGCGTAAAGCCGTGAAGCGACCGCTTCGGTGCCAGGTCGGAGGGGCGCAAAGCTGATGGTGAAAAAGAAAGTAAAACCTATATATTTTTAAATTGTTAGGTAGTAGTTTAAACAAACCTTAGAAGGGGACGGGCGCAAAGAGAAAAAAGGAGTGAAAATGTAGGTAAAGACTTTTTTGTCTTCACTTTTAGTAACTCCAATAATGTATCGGGACAGGCAATATTAAGGTAAAAAGAGGCGAATTTTAAGATTGTTAATTTGTTTTCTTCCTTTTAAGGAACAAAGCACTTTAATCATTCTACCGGATTTAACATTTTTTCTGGTACACCTACTGCTTGACAAGTAGCACTGATGATGGTTATACCAAAAGCGCTCGGCTACCCTTTTGACCATTTGATTACGGCAAAGCACAAAATACAACAGTTTCAGTTCTTTTTCTTATTTCACGTGCACACAGGCACACCCTTTCCAAATGTAGATTAATTTCTAAACCTGATAATTTTGACATTTCAAAACCCACCCAGCTTGGCTACCTTGCGAAATTGTTAGAAAATCAGCCCTTAAAGTTATTTTGAACATGATACACAGTACGAAGATGACTAGTTCGGCACAATTCCATTTCTCGGAATTTCCAATAAAAATTTCGGTTTTTGGGTTTATTAATAGATTAAGATCAATTTAGTTTTACTACTGAATAGAATATTTATGGTAACAAAAACAAACAGGTAACCTAAATAAATGTATCAAGTTACGTACCAAAATCTTCTGTCGGGTTTTTGGTATTTAACCAATTTTTCTCTGTTACGAAAAAATGGCGAAATATTAATTTAATTTAAGGTTTTAGGGTCCCTAAATTACTTCTGTCTATATGAGCTATAATTAAAAGAAAAATGATATTGATTTCAAATGTGATTTTTGTGTAATAGATTAGAAGAATAACCACGTTTTTTAATAATATGGTATTATGGGTAGGGAGGTAAAAGAGTAAAATTTATATTTTATGCGATATTTCATAAAATTATTTTTTTACCGAAAAAGGAGGGGTTTTTATGTGCGACAGTATACAGGGTGTTTATTTAAAAACTTACCAGCCAAGTGTGAAAAGAGACAGATGTAAGAAAATGGCCGAAACACGTCAAGATATTTATTGGGGAAAACGTTTTTACAAAAAATTGGACAGCGCCCCTTCAACCCTTTAACCACCAGGGCCACCATCCCAAAATTTTTAAATAAGAAGGGGTCGAGTGATACATCATTTTAAAGCTCCTGACGATTACTTTATAACGCTAGAATATCAAGTCCTTTACTCCAATACCTTTATCTACTACAAAATGGCGTTACTTTAAAAATTACCTGAATACTCGATTTGGATGGCCATATTTGCAAGACTAATAAACTAGATATACCTAATGTGTTTTTTTCTTAAAGGTCTAATATCTTTTAATGGTGATATAATATACAGGGCGCTTCATTAGAATATATATACTTTTTGTCCTATTCTGTATATTATCACCAATATCAACATTAAAAAAATCCTTTACACAGCTTTACAGAAATACCACATTATATCTTACTTTATCAGTTTCGAAAATATGGGCATCCAAATAAGGTATTCAGGTAAATTTTAAGGTACCGTCATTTTGTAGTAGGTAAAACTATTTACTTTATATTTTAGGGTTATAAAGTACTTATTAGGAGCTAGGAGTATCACTCGATTGCCGCGCCGTTCTCATTTAAGAATTTAAGGGTTTTTATTCTAAGATAACTTAAGTAGTAAGTTTTTAAATAAACACCCTGTATTTATTTGTATTTTATTTTAATGTATGTTTACCGATTACTCCGTTACTTGTTAAGCAATTTTAGAAATTATTTTATATTCCAAAAAAGTGCACTTTCGAGATGGTACTATTGGAACCAAGTCAGGATCTGGTGATGAAATCCTGGGAAAATCGAGAACCACAAGTTTTAAATAATCGTTCGTGTATGTATTTCGTTTATTTTCTAAAATTAATTATATATTTTCGTCTTTAAGATAGATATAGATAGAAATAGAAATAATATAATATTAAACTAAAACGAGCAGAGTAAACAAATTAAAAAGAATTAAACCGACCTCCAAATGATAAAAAAACTGAATAAAAAGCTAAAAAAATTGTGTATTAAAAGTTTTAAAATGAAGTCGGCTATTAAATAAACGTATTATTTTGTACAGGGTGGGCCAAATTTGTTGCTTTTTATAAAAATACATGTTTCTGTATGTTTTACACAAAAGCTGACCCCCACCTGCGAGGCTGTGTAAAAAATAATTACTGTTTTCAAGGCCTACTTTCTAGCCAATATCAGTAATAAATGACAAAATATGCAATATCTCAAAAACGGATTAAAATTAATAAAAAGTGTGATACATTTTTAAAAGGCAATTTTGTCAGCATTTTAGTAGTAAAATAATATACAGGATGTTCCATTTAAAATTTACAAAAATAAATAAATAAGTCAAAAATGGGTCACCTCAAAAAAAAAAAAAATATTTCTGCAATCTGCATAAAAGTTGCTGTGAAAAGTTTTTACAGATTTAAAAATCTTCAAAAATAAAAAAGTTATAAAGGATTGAAGAAAACGCACGAAATTAAGAAACACGCTGTAGAGAGTAAACGACGCAGGATAGCGGATTGCAGTAACTTTGCCTTAAAATTTGAGCTTCACAAATGGGTGTCAAAGTCAAAGTCAAAGTCAAAGTCAAAGTCAAAAGTCAAAGTCAAAATCTCTATATTCAAAAATGAAAACTACAAGTTTTTACAAAAGTGCAGCTCCATTGAATGAACTGGCGTCAAAAATCAGTTTTTGAGTAAAACATACAGAAACATGAGTTTCCTATAAAAAGCCTCGTATTTGGCCCACCCTGTACAACCTAAATATTAATAACTTAAAACACAAGAGCTTTTTATACTAATGACATATTATGTTATTTACTGCCTTCATTTTAATACTTTTATTATTTACCATTTTTAGCTTTTTAGTAAGATTTTTTAAAGTTTTTTTTTAATAAGATAATTAGGGAAAAAACCGGACTGACTTAATAGATGATTTACTGTCCACACCTATAGGGATTTTAAATCTCAAAAGGGGTTAAGGAGAACAAATTGAATATATGTATATTAGGTTGTTTGTCGTTTTTAAGGTTTTTAAGGTCAACAAATTTAAAAACCATATATTTCACTTAGTTACAGTTTTTGATTAGGAAACATAACGATTTAAAAAAAACGCGTTAAAGAAGAAAAAAACCGTTCTATTCATGTTTAATATTTCTTCAAACCTGTATAGCAGTCATATTTTACATTCTACTGCAAGGTATGTACACACATACTTAGATATGCCAAAATATGTTTTAGTGACTTTTACCTTTAAACCGACGATACTTATGTTTCTGTACTTGAGTAATTTTGAAAAATATTTTTTTGACATCTAATTATCTCACATAAAAATGAAAAATGCATTTTCCCATTAAATGTTTTTTTTCTTTGCCAAATCTCGTTATTGTTATATTTTTTTGCTAAAAGAACACAAATTTTCTTAACTGGGCTACAAAAAAATACTAGAGCTTTTATTTTCTGAACAGGTTTGCATTCAGTTCTTGCAGGGATATTTAGGGGTAACCGTAGGGTCAAAGTTCACCAGCTGGATGTCAAAATTCTTTTACAGGGCCAACCTAAATTTATTTTAGTACATTTTAAATTTTTGACTTAGTGCCAAAGAAGAAATACTTGGTTTAAATATTTAATTTAAGCATCATCTTTAATATACAGGGTGTTACAGAATGTTGTTAAGAAAAATAAAAAGGCAGATTCTACATCAAAAAATATAAAGAAAAGTGTAAATAACATGAATCCGCAAATTTGCTAATAAAAATTTATAAAACCCAATTTTTAAAACAAAAAGTTCCCGCAATGCTTCTTTTACGGTCTAAAAATATGTAAATAGGTGTTTTTTCTCTTAAACTAAACAAGGTACAAAAAAATAGAAGACACAAAAGCTACATTTTTATTTGCTTAATCTAAAGCAGGCACAAAAATTTTACACAGACACGGCGTACGAGTCTTTTTGCTAGAAATATTTAATAATAGAATCTGCCCTTAAATTTTCTTAACACCCTGTATGTTTAAAACATTTTAAATGCATAATAAGAGATAAGGGTATCTACTACTTGTTAGTATCGCGGACCCTATGGAATCCCAGAAACAATCCACGACAATATTCTGCAATTTACTAAAGATTGGTGGGCGCTAGCGTAAAACCACCACGGATTCGTGTTCAGGACCTAAAAATACAACAAAAAAATTTGTTTTAAAAATAATAAAAATCAATGAAAATTTAGGAATTTACAGGTATCTAACTCCTTAATGTTACGGATTAAAAAACAGCATTTTTTAACGGTCGTAAAAAAACCTTTATACAAGTATTTTCCTTACCTCGGCCGTTCCTGGTAACTTTGATTATTATTATTTTTAGGCCAGCAGACACGTGATACCTTGGCCATTATTGTGTTGAGCAAAAACTAATTTGCAAACTTAACTTATGTACGTGATTCGTTCGTCATATTTTCGCGCCAAATTATTTGAATTGCCCTTTACCCAGAATCCCTGTCGGAAAAAATATTTATTTAACTTCCTGTCATAGAAATTTACGGCTGTAAGCAATTTTTATTCTTATAAATCAAAAGTTTTATATTTTTAAGTGAAAATTTCTTTTGACGGCAAGAAGCAGGGGCTGACGAAACGCAATAAAGAGTATTGTCGTTTGAAGGTAAAACTGTAAAAACATAAACACAAAATAGTTATTTGCATGGCAATTTTAAGTAAATACCCTTTAAAATTTGGGTATTACCGTGAGATCTAAAGCCCCAGGTTAAAAGATGTTTTAAATAAAAAAGCCTTTTTAAAACAAGCAAGGGTTACCAAATAATAGATTTTATGCAACATTTTGTTACATTTTTTAAGAACTACTTAACTAAGTAGCTCTTTTAAATTAGTTTTTTCCACTAGTTACAGTTGTTTCACACAAGGCAATACAATTTTATACAATTAAAACTAAGCATCAAAATTTGCACCTATCCAATATTTTACACGCTACAAGTCTATTTAGCATTTTTTTAAGCACCCTAAATTATGACAAACTTGATTTTAAATTTACTTTTATAAGTATGTCTGTCTGTGTGTAATAAAGTTCCGAAACGAAACAACATGGCACAGGCAGTGAAAAACTAATAATATTTCGGGTGTTTTTCAAAGCTGGTTCTTGATTATGATTGTTTACCTTTTTAAATTGGTAAATTTGGTATTGCATTTGTTGATATATTCACATTTTTTTTTTGGTTCCAGTTAACCCAAAAATAACTGCTATTTCTTAAATGGCACCACCAATATATTTTACCTTATTACAATTGTATATGACGTTTTGAATATATGACACCTCACATGTCAAATTTTAATACTTCTGCTTTTAAAAATTCAATGTTTTAACTTTTAATTTAGAGTGCCATGATTATGTTTAAGTGTTTAATTAATTGTAGGACACGTAGCCATGACAAAATTTATTTTTATTCATGTGTTTTACGACTTCCCAAGGATGGGTAAAAGTTTCAGAATTCTGTTCATGGTGAAAAATCCTTTTTTAACGGAACGAGGGTGGTTTGTTAGCATATCTCAAAGAGCATTCCAAACAATTTAGTACCATAGAAGCAGTATTTTAGAAAAACCTTTTGTCAAAAAGCAATTTACCATCTACAAAAAAAAATAATTTTATTTATAGTTCCTGCCGGTACCTGGCTCAGTAAAAACACCTTCGATAGGGTGAGTTTTATTTTGTATTAGCAAATTAGCAAAAAGCCATGTTTTAATCCTTTATGGATATTTAATCGATAAAGATTTTAAAGCATAAACGATCCTCTTTAAGGGATAAAGTTTTTATGTAAATATAGCAACGCAAATCCCCTTATAACAAAAAGTCGCTTTTGTCAGTTACATTTTGCACCAGGAAGGTGTTCGTTCGTTGTCTCCCGAAACTTTTGATCCTAAAGGAATTCCCTAATACTAAGATTTATATTGAGGCAGATACAGACATTGTGTTTCTTACAATTATTCCTTAGCTCGTGCCTTATCATTGTTACAGAGAGGGGTCCTTGGTTGAATTTGCCAATCTTGAACGTTAACTTGAAAAGCAGCTGCCGACGTAACATGTAACCCTCTTGTATATTCGGTTCCTCAATACCGTTATCATCATATATTTATTCCCATCATGGCATCTGAAGACTCCCGGATTTAACGTTTTATTTTTAGCACCCGCCAAAAACTTCCGACTCAGGTAGTTCCGGAACCAATTTGAACAATCGAGGTATAACTGGAGCAAAAACCGAACGGGGATGCTGGGAACACTTTTATTTTCGCTCTGTATGAATAAGATTAAATTGCTTTGGGTTTAGTCGGGACATTTTTCTATTTGTATTGATAAACAGTATACTTTGATACAGTCTATTTTGTTATTTTACTTGCAAGAAGAGAGACAAGAAAACAAGAAGAAATAAGCGGTCTTGACAAAATGTCAGTTTTGATGGGAGATGTTTTTTTCTTTACAGGGGTGTTTGGAGATAAGCGCACAAAATTTCAGGACGCTTTGTACGTATAAAAATAGATAGGGTATTATAGAATACTGTTATGAAAATTTAACGGCAGATTTTACTGTTGAAAATATTTAAAAAAGTTTATATATACATGGGTCCGCAAATTCCCTGTTCTCAAAATACATTGTGTCAAGCTTACAAAAAAATGTGTCTTTTTTTGATATCTTAAATATCCTTTACTCAATTTGTTTTAATTTGGCAATGCTATAAATGGCATTCAGGGTGTAATTTATTTCTACCTCAATTACATTTAATCATTCCAGTAGCGTCTCTAGCAGCAACTGAGGGAATATTTCTAACAAAAAACGGTACGCTACTGACTGTGTAAATGTGTATAAAATTTTCAGGCTTTCCTTAGATTAACAAAAAAATCAGGCTTTATGTCTTCTAATTTTTTTCGTATCTGGTTTAGTTTAGGGAGAAAATAAAACACTTATTAATATTTTTAGGCAATAAAAGAAGAATAATTGCGGGAACTTGTTCTTTTAAAAGTTAGGGTTCATAATTTAATATTAGTAATTATGTAACAACACTTATAAATATGTTTTTAAATAAGGTTAATATTTAGTCTAACTAAAGGGCGTCAAAAATTTAAAAAACATGGTTTCTAACTTTTATACAACGCCAGATATTTAAAAAAAATTTGGCGACGCTTTCTTTGCATTAGGAGACATTTATAGGCATACAAGAAAAAAAATAATCAGTGTAGTCCATGAGGAGTTTAAGGTAGATATTTTTAAGAAAAATTGGTACGCCACTGCATTTTTCTAAAATAAAAATATTTTTAAAAATTCCCATTTACTTTGGGGCAAACTTTTTCATTTATTGTACGGTTTTGGCGTAAATAAATGAAAACCATTTTTCGGCAGAGTCATTTCGTATAGCTTCTTATCCTTTATTATTTATTCTTTAGATAGAGATTCGACTATGCCAAGAAATGGTTTTTATTTATTTATGCGAAAACCGGACATCCAATAAAAAAAAGTTAGGAGATTAAATTTGGTCAAAACTAAAAGGGAATTTTAAAAAATATTTTTATTTTAGAAAAATGCAGTGGAGAACCATTTTTTCTAAAAAATATCTACCTTAAACTCCTCATGGACGACACTGGTTATTTCTTTTTCCTTTATGCCAAAAAGTGTTTTAGATGCATGGAAGGCGTCCCCAAAAATTTTATAAAAATATCTAAATTGGCATTAAAGTAATTAAGAAAAATCATATTTAAAAAATAAGACGTTGAGGGAATATTTGTGTACATATAGATTTTTTCTAATTTTCATTGAAGAAACACCCCTTAAAGTTTGTCGGTTGAGTTATTGGACACCGTGTATACTGAATGCTAGTGGCGTAGTAGTAGGGGGAACACTTTTGTAAAAAAATTAATTTTGAAATTTCACAAAAAAAATCGTTTTTGGAACTCATATTTTTCAGCATTTTAGTTGCATCTTTTTTTTGCTTAATATGGAAAAAAATGGGAATGCAAACCTGCCTTTTCTTCGTTTGTGTTTCCATATCAAATCGGTAAGATCAAAGGAAAAGCAGAAATAAATTGGAACAAATTTAGTTGTTGCTGCGGTGGAGACATATAATTAAATAAATAAATCAAAGTTTCGCGAAGTGCAGACGCTGAAAACTAAAACTGTTCCTGATTTCAGTTGCTTTAGTGGAGACAAAAGTTGAAACCTGTTGACATTTGTTCCGAAATTCTGGAACAGAAAGCAACATTTAGCAACAAAAAAGTTTCTCATTGTTGCTTTGGTGGATACGTATAAAAGATAGCTCATAAGTCTAACATAATCGAAACACGTTTAAAACTAAAATGTATTTTAAAATTAAGTGGCTTAACCGGAATAAAACGTAAACGTACCTGTCTTTTTAACAATCAATTGAATACTTAGAGGTTAACTGATTGTCAAAGGGCACTATTACATTTTTATCAACATAAACCGATTTAAATATCAAATAAATACACTTACATTCAACAAGAAGGGGATTTCTTCGTTTTCCCAATCTAAGCATCCTATATATGTATTATTAAACCAAAAACCCTTTACTTATGGACACGTTCCTGTATACGATTAGCATGTGTAAAATTTGGAAGCATTCGCCTTCGTTATTTAAATGTGGTTCACTTATTATGTTAAATTATTTAAATGTAGAGTATTTATTTTACTTTTAAAAATTGTGGAAGCGCATCTAGTGTTGTATATCTAAGAAAGGGGCGCGGCATTTTTGCTAGCACGTGCTATTAAATTCTAAAGGAATGGTATACGACTCGACATAGGGTTGATTCGGTTTGTGATTTTCGGGCGGTAAAATTTTAACGTCTACACGATGTACGCATATTGCGTACGTTGAGCTTCAAGGCGCCAAATAAACTTATTAGCATTTTAAATTATTTGTAACACATTTTTTTGTATAATTTTTGCTTTGGGTTAGCACATACTAGCTACTTTAAAATAAAATGCTAATATGTT